>MJUU01057220.1:0-10330 GCA_002080025.1 Modiolus philippinarum | reverse complement strand
GACGACAGACTGGACTTGACAAAAGCTACAATACTCACTATGCAAACTGTCCAGACAATCTAATGTTTACAACAGACTGGACTAGACAAAAGCTACAATACTCACTCTGCAAACTGTCCAGACAATCTAATGTTGACGACAGACTGGACTTGACAAAAGCTACAATACTCACTCTGCAAACTGTCCAACAATCTAATGTTGACGACAGATTGGACTTGACAAAAGCTACAATACTCACTCTGCAAACTGTCCAGACAATCTAATGTTGACGACAGATTGGACTTGACAAAAGCTACAATACTCACTCTGTAAACTGTCAAGACAATCTAATGTTGAAGACAGATTAGACTTGACAAAAGCTATTGGACCTTCTGAACGTTGTTTGGCCTTTCTTTTCATGTGGGCAAGTCCAGCTCTCAAATCATCGAAACTGGAAATGAACAACATTTATATTTTCTATTTGTTCATGCATAATTTGGTCAGCCATTTAAATAAATAGAAAGTGGTATGCACAAAGTGCAGGAAATTATGCCTGTGAGTATATATCTATATATACATATATTTGGCTAACTCTTATTAAAAATCTACCACTTATTTATTTAGAAAATACTGAAGTACAATGTAACTGTAAATTTACTTCCTTCATATGGCCATTTGGACGACTTACATCTTTTCAGTGCAGATCAAATCAAAACATTTGAAATCCATAAATCCAAAGATGTATAAAAGATGATACAGAACAAACAATCAAACGGGTCTATATTGAAATCCAGAATCTCTTAAGGAAGTCCTTAAAATTTTTAATGATATGAATATACAGTAACACTTAGTGGTGTATTTGTAGCAGTTTATTACTTTTTTGCATGAATGGATTCTGAAGTCATGATATACATATACATGTACTGCATACATGTAAAAAGTGTTGAACAATTGGGAAAAAATAATACTCGATAATCGAAAATAATCACACAGCTATAATCAATTGATAATCGATTTTAATCGGAATTTTTTAAGTGCTGCTTTTTCCAATATTTAAATGAGATTTATTTGAAAAATTGTTCTAAATTTTGATATGCAATATTCCCTTTGTAGCTTACCAGACAGTTTAGTCAATTATGAATTTCATCCCTATTAGTCAAAAACATTATAAAACACATTAAAATGTGTTCAGTTCAGACAAGAGAGGACTATCTTCCCTTCCCTTATTTTCTTTTATTATAGTAATACCAGGATACACTTTATTTCTGACTACTACTCTAGTAATCCATCTCACTTCTCACTAGAAATTGATATTTAAAAAAAGAAATTGTTTTTTGTGCTTTTACACCATCTTATCACTTTTGTATTGTAAATATATTTGCCATTAAGTATTATTTCATTGTGGTCCAATGTGTTGTTCATGAAAAGTTATCAGACATACCGCTTACCAAGAAGTGTATTGTTTCCCTTGAATACTGTTAGTAACACAAGTTTTGCATTATTTTTGTCATTTTTGGTAAATATTCTGATGAATAAAGATAGCAGTTGTTGGAATTGACACATCAGGAATGTTTTTCAGCAACGTCGTCGATAATCAATTATTATTTTAAACATCGATTAGTAGGATCGTTGAAGTTCAAACGACCACTAATCGATTGTCAATAATAATCGGTTCATCACTACATGTAAATGAGGGAATAAATAGGGAATAATACATGGCAAAATCCGTATCACATGCCATATCATCCGGAGTTACCAATATCAGTCCGAGGGCCTCTGGTCCGAGGGATGATATTGGTCGAGGGATAATACGGCATGTGATATAGATTTTGCCATGTATTATACAGTTTATCATATATTTAACTGAGGACTACTTAATCCCAAAAATACTGTCAAAAATTGAAATTTTTAAGAGAAAATGCATGTATTTTGTGAAGAAGAAAATTTCAAAATGGGCGGAGGAGGCTGGAGGTGGTTAGAATAAAATCTAACATGTAAAGGAAAAAGGTTTGCCAGATTTTTTTTTTAACTGATCCTCGCAAAAAAAAAATTCACCCCAAACAAATTTTTGTTACCCCAGAAAAAAATTTTTTGCCCTCCCCAAATTTTTTATCTCCAATTCTTAGCGTGTTAACCAAGTTGGTTAATCAAAGCATGGAATGCTGTTAAGGCAGGTTCTTGGGTATTCCAGAAGTTCTGTAATTACTACTGTTTTGCTGAAATCTTGACATTTAATTTTTTCAAGAATTAAAATCCGAAATTTTCCTTCCTGGTTTAGGTTGTCTTTTCAGTTTTTATATGGGATGTTGGCAATTTATTTAAAACTCTATTGATTTACATTTCATTGTCTTGCTCCTCTTTGTTGGTATACGTACATGTAAGTATTCCAAAGTACAAGCCCGAGTACAAGTGTAACACTCGGTGGCTTAATTAATGTTGATATTTCCAATTTTGTCACTTCCTCTGTCAAGTCATCTAGTTCTTAAGTTTCATTATTTTTGCATATGATTAAATAACTCAATAGCGAAGTCACTGTAAATTTACTATCTACATATGGGCATTTCGACAACTTATGTCTCATCAGTGCAAGCTACTGGGAATGGTAGGTTGTGCTCAGCTACAAATAACAAAACACCGAAGTTACTGTGAATAATGTAAACAGAATTTCAGCATTTTGAGTCCGAAGTCGAGCACTACGTTTGTGTCCCTCCGTTTCTCTATGGCGAACAACGTCATTTCATCCTCCGTGCACTAAGGAAAAGGTTATGCCACACAATAGAAAGACTGCGTGTATATATTTATCACTCTTGCTCAAAAAGTCCATCTCTTTTATCCACTTATTTTGGAATTTTAAATTGTATCTACCCTTTTTTGCGGAGGCGACGCCATTTTGTCTTTAATACACAGCGCGTAATCTCGTTAGGCGGGATGTGAATGGAACAGCCTGTTTACCTCGCAGGGACAGCCAATATTTACTTCCAGTGTAACGGAAAAATATTTTTGAGAGAAAATTTTAATATCGGGAGTTTTCAGAGGCATATCGGTAGACGTGAGACCGGCTGCCGAAACCGGTAGCCTCACGGTGAGACCGGGAGGGTTAACAACTATGGTTACAACAGCGAAACTAGAAGTTACTATGTTTCCATTCATAAAAACTGCGCGCCACAGGAAATTTTTATGAATGAACCGAATCGTGAATTTCGAATGTCAGTTTAAGTGCTCTGAGATTAAAAAAGCAAAATATCTCTTAAAAGATATTAAATAAATACAATAAACGATGTGGTTGATCATGAAATGGACACTGTATCGCCACATGAATGGATTTTTTGTGCCTTCATATGAATAACTGGTAAGCCGTACGCGTTTTTAATGATAGTCTGGATCATTCCGATTCTTTTCATACAAAGTAGTCTCCTTAATGTAAGAGTCTGGTTGAAACAGACTTTTTTCAAGATGGCTTTACCCGACAGCTAGAAGGCAGAGAACCTGCCTTAAAAATATGTATTATTTTTAATCCACACGTTGGTTAAATTTCTGCATGATGTTTCCCGCAATGTTTCATTTTATTCATAAAGTCTATTGTGATGTCATCGTTATTAGGCTTTCAGATAGCGCAGCAACGTTGACAACCATGCTGAACCATTGAATAAGCACCTGAAACACAGCAAAAGTCATTGGAGAAACAATATATCCTTCCGTTTGCTTGTGGATTACGATATTTCTCCATTCTCGATAGTTAAATTTCTGATTTTAACATGCTCGCTAAAGCTCGCATGTTGAAAATCACAAATTTAACTATCTCGAAAATGGAGAAATATCGTAATCCACTTGATCCAGAAGGATCCCCCCCAAAAAATTTTTTTTTTACCCCCGATTTTTTAAATCAATAAGTCGAATAAAAAAATGTTTTGGAAAAAGGGTATGATTCAGGTCTGGCCATGCGATAAAGGGTATGTGATAAAGGGTAAGCCATGCAATAAAGGGTATGAGATAAAGGGTATGACGTCATAGGGTGAATATGGAATGAAAGTCATACACTGTATCACATATTCAAAACGTCTGTATTTATTACTTAACATATTGATAAAGCTTGATATTATTTGAAAATATATAAAATCTGATAGCTATGAGACATTATCTGTAAAACATTTTCCCCTTTTAACTCATTTGATTAGTGAAAGAAATTACACAGGATTTGAATGTCACACAAGGAAGAAATTATCTCTAATATATTCATTGATATATGTTTCAGTCAACTATATCCTAAACTTAAGTTTGTATGATAACTTTACAGCAGAATTGTCAACATGTATTTGTTCAAACTGACAAAAGTTCCTTTGGAAGGATTTTTATAAACATTGGCTTAAAATTTCTCCTCTCTGGAACATTTATTACATGAAGTTTATTCCTATTGGAACAACTACTGTAACATTTGTTCCGTTGGAAAACATATTCTGTAATATTTTGTCTATCTGGAACAAATCTTATGATGGAACTTCTTTTCCGTTACAGAATAGAAAAAAGAAGGGAAAGAGGTAATGCGTCAAAGAGACAAGGACCCAAAGGGGAGTAATAACAACTCAAAGCCACCATACGATCTTCAATGAAGTCAGCCCCTAAATAAAGAAAAATCAAGTTCAGAAAAATAAACACCATCCTAGACTCCTATATAGACAAAAAGTAAATGTTTGATCCAAGTTTTTGAAACTTATACCATTATGCATGTAAATAAATATGTTTTACCTTGTAGAGTGATGATTCTCCAGTAAATACCACGATGGGGAAAAGTTATCTATAGACATATTCCCTGATGCTATAAAAAAGAATAAAAACGGAAATCATTCATATATCTTATAAATACATTCCTCATCTTCCACAAATAATTTCAATGCTTCAGAAAGCATATGATATTATTTGATTGTGTGTGTTCAGGTATTTGGGCCACAGATCATTACAGATATAAGATATAAGATTGTTTATTCCAATTAATGGTCCCACAAGGGGCATATAAATTTCATACAATGATTAGCTTTCATTTCTGGTTCACATACATGCATACAAAATTAGACAAGGAACACGAGAACATATATACACATGTATGTATAATATTACGATTATAACAGACTGATAACTATATAATAATATTTTCAACGGTCAATTATTATTACAAGATAATTCAGAATACCCCTCACATTCAATGCATTTAAATGGACTACATCTCTAATTTTTGCAAACATAAAAAAATTAGATATAAAGGCCATGTCACACTATAGCGTTCTGGCCAACGTGTGCCGACGTTCGATAATTTTTATAAGAACCTTAGCACATGCCGAAGAAATTGAAGAAATTCTCTTGTTGAATGCATTCATAGCATCAGGCTAATGGCCTACAATGCACGGAAAACTTATCAATAACTTGTATGCAACGCTCACAAAACTTGTAACAGCGTATGACAACGTTGCAAAGGCGTTTTACTGGAGTACTTGGCATATACAGAACGCATCAATAACAGTCTTCTAGCATTCATAGAGCGTCTGTGTAGCATTTTAACGATCTTTGTTAGATCAGCTTGAAATTCTTCATCTCAATGTCATTTGCAAATGTAGAAATGGATAGAAATGCGGAAGTTGAATTTTAAACAAATTTATATGACGTTTCAAACAAAAATTTGAACGTCATAATCATCAGACGTCATGTTTTGGCGGGAATCGTTTTCGAATTGCCCATTTATTGTGAATTCTTGTGAGTCACATGACGAGACTTACAGACCCTATTAAAACAGATAAAATCTGATGATAAACAGTGAAATCTGTCTAAAATGAACTTGTTAAGGTTTACTTTGTTCAGTAAATACAAGTGTGTACTCACTCAGCTCAGTATGTTTGTTTTTGACCCATTTGAATGTACATGTATTATGTTAATGAGAATATCTCGTGTTTTTCTAGGCATTTAACAACAGAAGATTGTCTTTTTTACATTCTAAGTAGAACTTTTCCACTTCCTGTTTGAGAATACATTGCATAATTTTCCCTCCTGTTTGAGAATACATTGCATATTTAATGAGATGATATCCTAAGTGTTCTTACCTTCAGGAAATAGTTCTAATAACTCTTCTTCTGAAAACTTGGCTCTGTAAAAAAATAACACTGTTTTTTTAGAATTAATCAGTAATAAAATAACAGTACCTAAATATGTTCTAAAAAGTCCTCAGTTTAGTACTTCATAGTTGAAATAACTGAAGTTGTCTCTCATCTCTTTAGTTTTGAAGTGATAAAGCTAATGAAGTCAAAATATAACAAAACTGAAACCAGAGGCTCCCAGGAGCCTGTATCGCTCACCTGGCTTTCAGCTGCCACAATCAAAGTAACATTGTAAGCTATACAGTTGATCTTCAGTTTCTAAAACTTTCGTAGCTCGAACATCTCAAATATCTTGAACTGTTTTTAAAGTCTGATCATGTTTTACTAAATTTCTTTGTTGGGCTTTTTTGACAAAAAAAGTTCTTGCTATGGACCACTTTTGACACCAGTTTTGAAGTTTTGTAAATGGCAGTCAACAAACAATTTTCAACATTTGTTTTGAATTCGCAACATCAATATTTATTTGGAAATTAAATTTCATCAGGCATAGTGGAATTTTCCCACCTTTTTGGGCAGCCATTTTAAAAATGGCGGTCGATGAACAATTTTTAACATCAGTTTTGAAGTTGCGACATCAAGACCTATTTGGAAACCAAATGTGATTTAAATCGGACAATGTTGAATTTTCCCGCCTTTTTTGGTGGCCATTTTGAAAATGGCAGTCAACGAATAATTTTCAACACCGGTTTTGAAGTCGCAACATCAATGCCTATTTGGAAACCAAATTACATTGAAATCGGACAATGTTGAATTTTCCCGCCTTTTTTGGCAGCCATTTTGAAAATGGCCGTCAAGGAACAATTTTCAACATCAATTTTGAAGTTGCCACAGCATGGCAAACATTTCATCAATTTACACTTAACTGTCATCTTCTATAGTTTTAGAAATAAAAGATGAAAAATATGAAAATTTTAAAAATTCGGTGAAAAAAGGGCAATAACTCCTACAAGGGTTTATGGATTTTCTTCAAAATTTCAGGGTGGGTAGATCTTGATATGTTGAACATTTTTGCAATTTGCACTTGACCTCTATCTATTACACTTTTTGAAATAAAAAATAAATAAAGGGCTACGCCCAGCGCAGCATGATACGACCGCAGCATGTCGTCCACTGAAATTTGAAAAAGTGTAATTTAAAGTGAGTATGGACATAGGAAAGAGCTTGACACATTAATTAGATGGACGCAATAAGGAGATTGACCGAGTAATTAGCTGGACACAAACTAGGGAAAATAGAAATTAGCTCTTATGACTCCTTATGATACCTCTTTGACCCTCTATACATGTAGCTAAGAAACGGTAAGAGCTACGCCCAATCCATTGACATGATACTGAAAGCTTATATCAAGAGGAATCAAAAGAAAAAAATCCCATCGAAATGCGATGAAAAATAAAAATTTAAGGTAATCTGTAAATTTATGATTTTGGCCCCCTTCTGCCCCTCATAGCTCGGGAACGGCAAGAGCTACGTCAAATCCGTTGAAATACTACTGAAAGCTTACATCAAGTAGAATCCAAAGAAAAAAATCCCATCGAAATCCGACAAAAAATAAATTTTTTAGGTTATCTGTAAATTTACGATTTTGGCCCCCTTCGGCCCCTCATAGCTCGGAAACGGTGAGAGCTACGCCAAATCCGCTGGCATATAACTGAAAGCTTACATAAAGAGGAATCAAAGAATAAAATCTCATCGAAATTTGATGAAAAATAAAAATTTTAGGTTATCTGTAACTTTACAATTTTGGCCCCTTTCAGCCCCTCATAGCTCCGAAACGGTAACAGCTATGCCAAATCTGTTGTCACGCTACTGAAAGCTTACATCAAGAGGAATCCAAAGAAAAAAATCCCATCGACATCCGAAGAAAAATAAAAATTTTAGGTTATCTGTAAATTTACAATTTTGGCCCCCTTCGGCCCCTCATAGCTGGGTAAGGAAACAAGTAACCAAAAATCTAAAGTAGAGCACTAGGATAATTTTTCAATAGGAATCCTTTGGAAAAAATTGCATCAAAATCGGACTAAAAATAAAAAAATGAAATTTTTGAAATTCGCCCCTTTTGGACCCCATTTATCTCGTGAACGCTACATGCCACATGAAATCCGTTGGCATACTACAGATTGGAAATTTTCTAAGGAGTTTACTGAAAGAAACCCCATCAAAATCAGATAAATAATAAAGATTCTACAGTCAAATATGTGAAAACAACCAATTTAACCCCTTTTGGCCCCTTTTTCTAAAACGGGCGGGGCCAGGAACATAAAATTATAGCCCGGGCTAAAGCATGTGCCAAGAAACATCATACTAAAATTTGAAAATGATCTGTTCACTGGAACCAAAGTTATGCTGTCCACAGACACAAAAATACCCAATTTTACCCCTTTTTGGCCCCTTTTTCTGAAACGGGTGGGGCCATAAACCCGAAATTAAAACCCGGGATAGCCATTATGCCAAGAAACCACATACTGAAATTTGAAGATGATCCGTCCACTAGAAACAAAGTTATGCTGGCCACAGACGCCGACGCCGAAGCCGACGCCGACGACTGCGCCATAACATAATACGACCCGAAAATTTTTGCGGTCGTATAAAAACGCAAAAATTTTGAAAATTTAACAGAAAAAGGGCTATAACTCCGAGATGGGTTTCAGATTTTCTTCAAAAAACCACAGAGGGTAGATCTCATCATGCTGATCATTTTTACTCCATCAGATTTTTGATATCTGTAAAGGTTTTCGAGTTATTAGCCAAAAACTGCAATTTACCCCTATGTTCTATTTTTAGCAATGGTGGCCATGTTGTTTGACTAGCCGACTAATCGAACACAATTTTGAGAAGCCATACCCTGATGATGATTCAGGTCAAGTTTGGTTACATTTGGCCCAGCGGTTTCAGAGGAGAAGATTTTTGAAATTGTTGACGGACAGACAGACGACGGACGCATAGTGATGGCAAAAGCTCACATGGCCTTTAGGTCTGGTGAACTTAAAACTTTGTGAACCTTAGGACATTATAATTATTTGGCTATGATGATCTGTCTAGAATTGTATACATATTGTACAATGACGACTTACTGGTTCCCTTCATCTGATATCCCTAATGGATCCTCGTCATCTTTAGAAAACAATGGAGATGAAGGTCTACCGTGTCGTAGGTTTGATGATACTGTCTGGGACTCGTCTATCCATATGGCTGATTCTTGTAAAGGTCCTGTCATGAGAAAAAAAAAAGTTATATCAAATGTATACAGTACAAACAGAGGCATTCAGTTGAAAATCACTCAAATTCGACGTCGGTGAATTGTGTGTGAAACAGGGTGAATGTCTGACAACAAACCCGACATTCACGGATGTCCGAGAAACTGATAAACAGAGGATTAACTCACCTGCTGTTGTTAATTGAACTTGTCAACATTTATCTACTTGTGCATATGAAGTAATTATCTCTAAGTGCAGTTAATTATTTTGGAAAAGCTTGCTTTTCATATTTCAAATAGTCGGAATATCGAGACGATATTTTAAAAAAAATATTATGCGTATGGCAGAAAATAACTTATAATTGGTATGAACATCGTGAATTATATGTGACTCTCAGAACTCAAAGTTGTTAAAAGATCATATTATATAAAATAATTTGTTACTTATTAAATAATTTGCACGAATATCAGCCTTAAAATTGCGCAATTTGGTTTTGTTAGGTCAAGGTTAATCTTAGTGAGTGACGAACTATAAATAGCACGCTATTAATAACTTTTAATTTAAAAAAAAAATCACACGAAAAATAACTTCAGAGAAAATCAATATTCACATATCCTTGCAGGGAATATTTCAGTGAATATTCAGTTCCAAGAATATACTTAACATTCCATAAAAGCATTTGTTATTTTTTACACGATGTCACGCTCAACAGACGGTGAACTTTTCTCATTTTTTATGCTAACATCTTCATAAAAGTGTTTTAACCGAAAGAAGTTTCCAATAGTATAAAAGTTTCTTTTTGCTGAGATAATAATTTAATTCTGAAATGCCTCGGCGAATTTTGGAAGAGACCACTTCTTTGACTCCTATTTTTGTCACAAACAATACGTGTGAGTCTATTTTTAAGGGGAATCCGCTAAATTGTATTTTGATTGGTCATAAAAATAGAAATTCCATGCTTCAATTTCATGCAACCCGAACATTCTAGCATGTCAGTATGAGAATCTACAGAGGCTT
>MJUU01057217.1:0-12972 GCA_002080025.1 Modiolus philippinarum | reverse complement strand
TGTTTATCATCCGTTCCATTGTCTTACAGACACAACTAGTTAATGCTAGCGGTCTGTAATTAGATGGTTCGGAATGATCTTTACCCGGTTTTGGAATAGGTACTATAGTTGCTTGTTTCCACATAGGTGGTAGTTTCCCTGTTTCCCAAATTTTATTAAAAAGGTTTAAAAGAATTTTAAGAGCTGTTAAAGGAAGATGTTTGAGGAGTTGATAATGGATATCGTCAGGGCCACATGCCGTGTCATGTGCCTTATCCAAGGATTGTTTTAGTTCATCAATCGAAAATAATCTGTTGTATTCCTCTGTATTTTTAGATTTAAAGTTAAGTTTGTTTCGTTCCTTTTGTTCTTTAATTCTCTGGAATGTGGGTCCTAGATTTTTAGAAGAAGAATGTTTCTCAAAAGTTTCTCCAATTTTATTTGCAATATCTTTTTCAGATGTTAAAATATCTTGTCCGTTTTTAATGTGATGGACATTAGCTTTCTTATTTTTACCTTTGATTTTTTGTACCATATTCCAGACTTTGTTCATAGGGGTGTGGCAATCTAATTTAGAGACAAAGTTGCGCCAAGAAGTGCGTCTTCTTTGTTTAAAGGTTCTTCGAGCTTTTGCACGAAAAACGCGAAAATTGCCAAGATTGTCCGTCGTTGGATGTTTATTGAAAAGTTGCTCTGCCTTTTTACGATTTTTCAGAGCATCATCACAGTCATCGTCAAACCAGGGTTTCCCAGGACGTTTTGGGTTTGCCGAGGTTTTCGGTATAGATTTATCTGCAATGGAAAGTATTTTTTCACTGAAAAGATTTAAGGGATCAAGAACATCTTCAAACAATTCAGATTTCAATTCTTCTCTACATAAATTTTCATAGAGAGTCCAATCAGCTTTATCAAATTTAAAGCGCTGTGGCTTTTCTCCGGTAGTAGAATAAAGATGTTGAAGAATGATCGGAAAGTGATCACTACTACATAAGTCATCGTGTACTTTCCAAGAGAAGTCCAACATTAGAGATGGGTCAGTTATAGTTAGGTCTACAGCTGAGTAAGCCCCATTTCCAGGATGTAAATAGGCGTTTGAACCGTCATTAAAGATGCATAAACTTTCCTGCGACATTATGTCTTCAATCTTTTTACCTCTGTCATTCAAAGCAGAACTGCCCCACAATGGATTGTGCGCATTGAAATCACCCATTATTATATATGGGGAGGGCAGTTGGTCTGTCAAGTTTTTAAGTTGACTCAGACTTGGGTTGAAATGTGGTGGTAAATATACAGAACATAATGTGATTGTTTTATCTAAAGAAATTCTCACTGCAACAGCCTGAAGATCGGTTTTTAGATCAACAGTACTGTGGACAATAGTGTTGTTGACAAGAATGGTTGAGCCACCAGCAGCTCGTTCATTCTCAGGTACATAAGTGCTGTAGAGGGAGTAGTTCTTTACATTTAACGTATCACTTTTTTCAGGTGCGTTTCCTGAAGACAAAATGCCGCAGGATTAAAAGCTTGAATTAATAAAGTAATTTCAATAAAATTAATTTTAAAACCTCGGCAATTCCATTGAATTATATTGTTCATTTTAGTCGTATTGGTGGGATATTTCCCTTTCGGGAAACCGAGGGATGACGAGACGATGGACCACTTACAGACGAAGACCTACTGTGAGGTCGTTCACTTTCGATGTTGTTATCCGGTTCGGATGTATCCATGTTGGAATCTAATGGTACCCAAATGCTTACATCCCACCACGGTTTTTGGCGTGGACCGGATGTTTTAGATGTGCCAGTGTCTTCGTCTGAAGACAGGCTTTTATATCTATTAGATGTGCTGATAGATGATTTTTCATGTCTGCTCTGTCTTTGGTTCTGTGCCTTTTTTTATTTGATTTTATCAGCAGATGATGAACGTTCTGCTGATTTAGGTAAATGAATAGAATGTTTACTTTTCGTTTGCTTTGGAGACGATTGTACTTTAGTAGAAGTTGAAGGTTGTGTTGACTGGGTTGCTGTATTAACTGTTTTCTGTTTAAATTTAGTTGGGGTTATGATTTGTTCTTTAGGAACTGTTTTAACAGACAACTTTTTGGGGTTCTCTTTGTCATATGGCCAAGTCAAAATTGTTTGTGTCTCCATATGCGATAAGGAGGG
Source organism: Modiolus philippinarum (assembly GCA_002080025.1). NCBI lineage: Eukaryota > Metazoa > Mollusca > Bivalvia > Mytilida > Modiolidae > Modiolus > Modiolus philippinarum. The sequence goes on along the minus strand of MJUU01057217.1, from coordinate 10,828 downwards.
TCGCTGCCTAACTTTATCTGCATATGAAGAAGTTGCTGTTTTAACTGTGTTGGTTGATGAAATTTGACGGGCTTCGTTGTAAGAAATGTTTCTTTCTGTTTTAATTTTTAGAATTTCTTTTTCTTTGATATAAAGTGGACAGTCTCTAGAGGATGACATATGCTCACCGCTGCAGTTTGCACATATCAGTGCATTACTACAGTTAGTGCCCTGGTGTCCCTCTTCCCCGCATCTAAAACACTTCAGCTTGCCCCTACATTGGTTGGTACCATGTCCAAACTTCTGGCAAGTGAAGCATCTTACTGGGTTTGGAAGGAGTTTGTCCACTTTTATACCAAAGGGGCCAATTTTCAATGATGTTGGAGGGACTGGCGTGTTGAAAGTTAAAAGAAAAGTGTTAAGTTTAACAGTGCTTCCTGATTTTTTGGAAATGAATCTTTGTACTTTTGTAACTCCTTGTGATGATAGTTCGTTACAAATGTAACCATCATCAAGATCTGAGAGATACTGACTTCTATCTCTCATTATACCACGACTGCTATTAAGGGTTCTGTGGGGGGATGCCGAAACTTTAAATTCTAATATTTTTGACAATTTTAGTAAGTTTTCACTTTGATTTTTAGAGATTGCTTCAATTAATAAATCACCTGATCGCATTCTGGACACGTTTTTCACCGTTCCAGCAATGCTTTGAATAGTCTTTTGTATAGCAAAAGGGTTGATTTTTGATATTGGTTTATCAGGTGATCCAGTCAACACAATGAATTTTGTCCAACTGTTATCTTCAACTTCTTGGATGGAATCCGTAGCTTTTCTTTTTTTATTTGGAACAGGTTGGTTTTGAGGGGTTTGTTGTGCCATGTAATAAGAAGGGAGATTTCACCATCTTTGTCACCCACCCACCACGGAGTGCCAACAGGGGAGATACTTTGATTCTAGGGATCTCCACCAGAAAGTATCAAGTGCTCCAAAGATAGTATACTCAAGTTGAGCGTAACCATCAGGCACTGATGGAAAGCGTACTACTTGATTGACCCATGAGCCACCGCCTTCTCCAGTACCCCTACACTGTATTGATGGTTTAAATGAAGACAAAAATGTTACACACAAGTTAACTTAAACTCAAGTTGGAAAGATATACTGGAGGGCTTGGCGTGACCAGCCGATTGATCGGACCGGGCCAATCCGACTTCCCGTTTAGATGATATCAGAGCCAAAGTAAGATATTGATCCTGTATTCTCAGCCCAACGGGTATTTAATGGCCGTAGCGGGAGTCTGAACACAGGCTCGCACCTACCAGGATCTCGTCAACCATCGACACGGGTCTCGACACACGGCAAACGTGTCGCCTCTGTTAGGAAGACTCATACTCCAAGCTCAGAGGATGCTGCGGGCCTATTCATAAGCCGAGACCGCGCACGGCGGGCTTTCAAATGAAAAGGACTCTTAAGAGCCATGATGGAAAGCATTTCATACCTATTATTGCAAAATTTATTAACTACCAAAAAGTTTACCAATGTGATTACTGGTAAACTTTATCTACATCAAATGTTCAAATGTATTGTCTTCTAGCCTAAACATATCAGACTCAAAAGTTTATCGATTCTCTCTACTGTGGGGTGGTTATTAACTGACTGGCAAGTTAACTCAGTAATATTTGGAGTTATTTTGAATTCCCTTAATTTGCAGGCAGCTGGCATGTTTCTAACTTTCATGTATAACTATTACTTGAATGTGCAAGTAAAATATATATGAAAGCTTAGCAGACAGTTTAATCACATCAACAGAACATTAATTTAATTAGAAAGGTGTCATCCTGGTTTGCTCACTTTTAATGATAGGCAAAAATAAACATAGTGGACTGTGTTGTTTTAACAATTAAAGTTTGTTTCTAACTTAGCAGACAGTTTAATCACATCAACAGAACATTCTTTAATTAGAAAGGTGTCATCCTGGTTTGCCCACTTTTAATTATAGGCAAAAATAAACATAGTGGACTGTGTTGTTTTAACAATTAAAGTTTGTTTCCAACTTGTATTTAATATTTACCTGTATATATCAAAATAAAATGTTAACAAGAATAAAATAAATTGAAATCTAATATAATTTTCAAGTCAAAGATTTTTTTTTATTTTGAGTTTAATAACATTTTGACAAAATAATACTGTTTCATTGGTACATTGATGACAGGTAATAAATAGTTAAAATGAAATAATGTTAAAATAATTAAAATTTTAAACTTTGTACGTGTATTTAAAAAGTTGATTATAATGCCTAAAGACACTAATCTTGTCAATTAGACACTAGTCAAGTCTTGTTAATCACTGACACAAAAGTAAATGTGACAAACAACTGGTTAGAAGAAGCCATATTGCTATTGGCATTTATAATAAAATTCAATAAACATATTTTTAATTGTTTGTACAACAATAATTCTAAATCTAATTTATATTTCAAACTTTAATTTAAAATCAAGAGTTGCTCTATTAAAATATAAAAAAAAAATGAAAAAATGCATCTGACAGATGAAACAGCAATTTGCACAATGTCTACATTTGAAAACAAGAGAGAAAAACTGCACATTCTTGTATATTAAAAATACCAAGTCATTTTAATATTTTGTGTAAAGAAATTAACTTAACTTTCTTGAATTAGGAGGTAGCCATCTTCCATTCACTCTCTTTTAGCATGTATATTTAATTGAATGTAATTGGAAAAGTAATTGAAATAACAACCCTTTTTAGTAAGTAATTAACAATTACATGTAATTCAAATTTTTGTCAATTACACATTACTTTCAATTACAACAAAATTAATTACAATTACACATTACAATTACCCCATCCCTGTTAAACAGGTGTATTATTTATTTCATTCTTAAATTCAAACTTTATATTTAGATTCTGAAAGACTTACGTATACATACATTCCAATCTCCGCTTGGTTTAATTAGTGGTTTGACACCTATAACTGTTTATTAACCGACAAAAAAGAAAGTTGAGGATCATGCAAACAAAGAAAATTTAAGACCTGAAATGGAAGCGAGGTTCGGGATAGTCTACAAGATCCATGAAGCAGAGGATACGGCGTTCAAATCATGAAAAACAACAAGAAGTTCTTGAGACACAGATAAAAGATGTTGTTGCTGAATTTACCAAAATAACACTACAAAGGCACAACACCGATCAAAACATGGATCGAGAAAACCCAACTTACAATGAAAGAGGCTAAACATATGAAGTGGTTGTCACGTATTATGCTGTAGAAACCCCAAGAAAGTCATTTAAAGCTATCGTGCGTTTCTAGAGAAGAATCGGAAAGAACACATTCTTCATTTCAAGAAATCCCAGACTATTTACTACTCCAATACTATCGGTACGATGTGAAATATTCTCCCACCTCTAAACATTCTGTCGAAATTATACATGCTTAGTTAATTAAGCTATAGTTTTGTATTAATATCTAAAAGAAAACATTAATTTCAGCATGGTTAAACCTACAGCTGATACCCCGGCTGAATGTTTCGCCTGATGATTCAAGAAAATACACAGGAGCCTACATAGAATCGATGGCATAAAAATGAAATTTCCTATTTTAAAGATGACAAAAGTAGCTCTTTTGAAAAAGTTAAGGTTCTATATTTCCACCTATAGGTATTTATTGGTAAATTCCTACAATGTATATTTTTATTTTCCAGCTTTACCACTCAAACGTCCATGCTGTCATCAGGAACACGTGTACCAGCTGTATCTTTCCGAGGCCTTCCCCATTCTGGTAGTCGTACGCTTCAGGCTTATAAAGTACATTTGTATTTACCTTTCAGTTTGTGAATACCGCTTAGGGTGGTACTCCTTAATATATGCACGTAGTATGTTATACAGTAGTTAATAATAAAATAAGACTTTAAATATACTGCAACGCTGTCTCTCAGGTGTTGGAGTCGGCCACCAGAGAACAGCGATACAAATTAAAGAGTTGCAAGAAAGAGAATAGAAATAAGAACCTGTAAAATATCTGGCTTATCGTCCAATTTAAACCACCAAGCGAGACATGTTACAGTAAGAGAGTAGACAATGCGGTGTAAATATTCCTTTGATCAGAAATTTAAGAATAATATAATAATAACGAGATGCTCTCAAGGGCCTGTATCGCTCACCTGGGTCATGGCTGACACAATAAGTCAAAATAATCACAACGTTTAAGGTTCTCATTTTGAAGTTTGCTGATATTATATGATCCAAAATTAAACTATGTTCCCCACTGGCAGCTATATTTGATGGGGCGTAGAACAACTGTCACCTTTCTTGAAGAAGACCATGTAAGGATCATTGTGCCTCACTTTGGTTCCAATTGGCATAGTATTTTCAGAGTAGATCTTTTAATGATTTCCAATGGGGTCCAAGGTTTAACAATGTTCCCCGTTGACTGCCATTTTGGATGCCATTTTGGATGCTATGCAAACATGCCAGACACATTTTACGAATGGGACCAAGTAAGGACCATTGTGACTAAGTATGATTCCAATTGATCGTGTGTTCAATGTTAGAGTCAACTCTACAGTTTCTGACTCGTTTGAACAAGAGATGGGTGTTTCGCAAGGCAGCATCCTATCTGTCACACTGTTTAGTATTAAAATAAATAGTTTGGCACAGGTTTTAAAAGGTAACATTGATGGAACTCTTTATGTAGATGATTTTCTTATTTGCTATCGAGGCAATAACATGAATAATATAGAAAGACAACTGCAACTCTGCTTAAACAGAATTGAAAAATGGGCTGCTGAAAACGGTTTTAAATTTTCCAGTTCTAAAACAGCTGGAATGCATTTCTGATGTAAACAGAAAATGCACCCAGATCCAGAGCTGAAACTGTACAATAGCCCTATTACTATTGTTGAAGAGGCCAAGTTCCTTGGTTTAATTTTTGATAGTAGACTTTCATTTCTTCCCCATATCAAAATGCTAAAAAACAAATGCCTCTAGGTACCGGCTGGAGTGCGGATAGCACCGTTTTATTAAATTAATATCGATAGTTGATTCGGTCAAAACTAGATTATAGATGTTTTATTTACGGTTCCGCCCGTAAATCATACATTAAATTACTTGATACCGTTCACCACCAAGGTTTGCGTCTTTCATTATGTGTGTTCAGAACTTCTCCTGTGGAGAGTCTCTATGTTGCAGCTAATGAACCATCCTTGGAAGACAGACGTATTAAACTTGGTTTACAATATGCAACAAAGCTTAAAGCGTACCCTTCCAATCCTGCTCACAACTGCGTTTTCAAACCTCTTCACAAAGCTGACTATGAAAAACGCCCAAACGTTATACAACCATCAAACCACACCTTGAATCTGCTAATATAAATTAAGATGAACTAGCTCCTATAGAAACTCCCAAAAAACCTCCATGGCTGAACCCGAAACCAACATTTAATTTTGAACTACGCAAGCACAAAAAGGTTGATACCAATCCTCTTGTTATCCAGCAGGACTTTGCAAGAATTAAATCTGAACATACTGAATACTTGCAAATTTACACAGATGGCTCTAAGGATGGAGACAGAGTGGCTTCTGCAGTCGTTTTTTTGGAGACCGTGCAGCAACTCTCCGATTACCATCCTCTAGTTCCATATTTACTGCTGAAGCAAACGCTATTTACTCAGCACTTAAATTTGTAGCTTTATCGCAATCAAATAAATTCATAATCTGTTCCGATTCACTTTTATGCCTATTTGCAATTGAAAGTCGAAAAACAAAACACCCAATTATTTTGAAAATAGCCGAATTCTACAAATCACTTGTAGCACCGCCGTGCGCGGTCCCGGCTTATGAATAGGTCCGCAGCATCCTCTGAGCTTGGAGTATGAGTCTTCCTAATAGGGGCGACACGTTTGCCGTGTGTCGAGACCCATGTCTATGGTTGACGAGATCCTGGTGGGTGCGAGCCTGTGTTCAGACTCCCGCTTCGGCCATAAAATATCCGTTGGGCTGAGAATACAGGATCAATATCTTACTTTGGCTCTGATATCATCTAAACGGGAGGTCGGATTGGCCCGGTCCGATCAATCGGCTGGTCACGTCAAGCCCTCAAGTATATCTTTCAAACTTAAGTTTAAGTTAACTAGTGTAACATTTTTGTCTTGATTTAAACCACCAAAACAGTGTAGGAATACTGGAGAAGGCGGTGGCTCATGGGTCAATCAAGTAGTACGCTTTCCATCAGTGCCTGATGGTTACGCTCCACTTGTGTATACCATCTTTGGAACACTTGATACTTTCTGGTGGAGATCCCTAGAATCAAAGTATCGCCCCTGTTGGCACTCCGTGGTTGGTGGGTGACATAGGTGGTGAAATCTCCTTTCTTTCTTCATGGCACAACAAACCCCTCAAAATCAACCAGTTCCAAATAGAAAAAGAAAACTAGACAATTCTATTCCAGAAGCTGAAGATAACAGTTGGACAAAATTTATTGTGTTGACTTGATCATCTGATAAGCAAATATAAAAAATCAATCCATTTGCTATCTAAAGGACCATCCAAAGCATCGCTGGAACAGTAAAAAACGTCTCCAGCATGCGATCAGGTGACTTACTAATTGAAGCTTCTTCCAAAACTCAGAGCGAAAATTAACTAAAAATAACTACAATTTTAGAATTCAAAATTTGGCATCTCCCCACAGAACTCTTAATAGCAGTCGTGGTATTATGAGAGACAGAAGTCAGTATCTTTCAGATGTTAGCGATGAGGAAATTTGTGACGAATAATCATCACAAGGCGTTACAAAAGTACAAAGATTTATTTCGAAAAAAAATCAGGAAGCGCTGTTAAACTTAATACTTTTCTTTCAACCTTCAATAGTCCAATTCCTCCACCATCATTGAAAATTGGCCCCTTTGGTGTAAAGGTTGACAAATTCCTACCAAACCCAGTTAGATGTTTCACTTGCCAAAAGTTTGGTCACGGCACCAAACAATATAGGGGCAAGTTGAAATGTTTTAAATGTTGTGAGGAGGGACACCAGGGCACCGAATGTGGTAATGCACAGAAATGTGCAAACTGCAGTAGTGTGCATATGGCCTCCTCACGGGATTTTCCCCTTTATACCAAGGAAAAGGAAATTCTAAAACTTAAAACGGAGAAAAACATTTCATACAAAGATGCACGTCAACAAATTTCCTCATCAAATACATCCTCAACAGCAACATCCACATATGCAGACAAAGTTAAAAAAAACCTTACTCTTTCTCGCATGTGGAAACCCAAACAAATTATACCTGGCCAACTGACACTCAAATTCCAAGGCCATTATCAGTAAAAACTGTATCGAAAGAAAAAATCATCACTCCATCAAAATTTAAAAAAGCTTCAAATTCAACAAAGTCAACACAATCATCGCAATCAACACAATCTTTGTCCAAATCCCCTTCAAAAGTTCAATCGTCTTCTAAAAACATAAATTTAAAGACTTGTCCTAAAATTACTAAAGCCAACGACCAAAAATCAGCAGAATGTTCGACTACTGCAGAAAATAAAAAACCACCAAGAAGTGCAAATAGCCACAGACAGAGTAGACTCGAAAAGTCCAACCCTGCTATTAGCACTTCTAACAGATATGAAAGCCTGTCTTCAGACGAAGACACTGGTAAACCTAAAAAACCTGGTCCACGCCCCAAAACGTATTGAGACGTAAGCATTTGGGGAACTTTCGAAGACCAAATGGATACAGACACGGAAAATAACATCGAAAATGAACGACCACACAGTAGGTCTTCGTCTGTTAGTGGATCATCGTCTTGTCATCCTTCAGTTTCCCGAAAGGGAAATATCTCACCAATACGACTAAAATGAACAATATAATTCAGTGGAATTGCCGAGGTTTTAAAATAAATTTTATTGAAATTACTTTATTAATTCAAGCTTTTAATCCTGCGGCATTTTGTCTTCAGGAAACATGATACGTTGAATGTAAAGAACTACTCCCTCTACAGCACTTATGTACCTGAGAATGAACGAGCTGCTGGCGGCTCAACCATTCTCGTCAACAAAAATATCCTCCACAGTACTGTAGTTCTAAATACCGATCTTCAGGCTGTTGCAGTGAGAATTTCTTTAGATAAAACAATCACATTATGTTCTGTATACTTACCACCAAATTTCAACCCAAGTCTGAGTCAACTTAAAAACTTGACAGACCAACTGCCCTCCCCATATATAATAATGGGTGATTTCAATGCGCACAATCCATTGTGGGGCAGTTCTTCTTTGAATGACAGAGGTAAAAAGATTGAAGACATAATGTCGCAGGAAAGTTTATGCATCTTTAATGACGGTTCAAACACCTATTTACATCCTGGAAATGGGGCTTACTCAGCTATAGACCTAACTATAACTGACCCATCTCTACTGTTGGACTTCTTCTGGAAAGTACACGACGACTTATGTAGTAGTGATCACTTTCCGATCATTCTTCAACATCTTTATTCTACTACCGGAGAAAAGCCACAGCGCATTAAATTTGATAAAGCTGATTGGTCACTCTATGAAATTTATGTAGAGAAGAATTAAAATCTGAATTGTTTGAAGATGTTCTTGATCCCTTAAGTCTTTTCAGTGAAAAAATACTTTCCATTGCAGATAAATCTATACCGAAAACTTCGGCAAACCCAAAACGTCCTGGGAAACCCTGGTATGACGATGACTGTGATGATGCTCTGATAAATCGTAAAAAGGCAACTTTTTAATAAACATCCAACGACGGACAACCTTGGCAATTTTCGCGTTTTTCGTGCAAAAGCTCGAAGATCCTTTAAACAAAGAAGACGCACTTCTTGGCGCAACTTCGTCTCTAAATTAAATTGCCACACCCCTATGAACAAAGTATGGAATATGGTACAAAAAATCAAAGGTAAAAATAGGAAAGCTAATGTCCATCACATCAAAAACGGACAAGATATTTTAACATCTGAAAAAGATATTGCAAATGAAATTGGAGAAACTTTTGAGAAACATTCTTCTTCTAAAAATCTAGGACCCACATTCCAGAGAATTAAAGAACAAAAGGAACGAAACAAACTTAACTTTAAATCTAAAAATACAGAGGAATACAACAGATTGTTTTCGATGGATGAATTGAAACAATCCTTGGATAAGGCACATGACACGGCATGTGGCCCTGACGATATCCATTATCAACTCATCAAGCATCTTCCTTTAACAACTCTGGAAATTCTTTTAAACCTTTTTAATAATATTTGGGAAAGAGGGAAACTACCACCTATGTGGAAACAAGCAACTATAGTACCTATTCCAAAACCGGGTAAAGATTATTCCGAACCATCTAATTACAGACCACTAGCGTTAACCAGCTGTGTCTGTAAGACAATGGAACGGATGATAAACAACCGTCTTGTTTGGTATCTCGAATCGAACAATCTTCTGTCGAACATCCAAAATGGATTTCGACAAGGTCGTACAACAATAGACCATTTAGTTCGATTTGAAACATTTATTAGAATTGCATTTTTAAAGAAAGAACATGCAGTGTCCATCTTTTTCGATATTGAAAAAGCATATGACACAATATGGAAATATGGAATTTTAAAAGATCTTTTTGATATGGGGTTGAGAGGAAGTTTACCAAATTTTATCGAGAATTTTCTCAAGGATCGTGAATTCAATGTTAGAGTCAACTCTACATTTTCTCACTCGTTTGATCAAGAGATGGGTGTTCCGCAAGGAAGCATCCTCTCCGTCACACTATTTAGTATTAAAATAAATAGTTTGGCACAGGTTTTAAAAGATAACATTGATGGATCTCTTTATGTGGATGATTTTATGATTTGCTATCGTGGCAAAAACATGAATAACATAGAACGCCAATTGCAATTATGTCTAAATAGAATCGAAAAATGGGCAGTTGAAAATGGTATTAAATTTTCAAGCTCGAAACAGTCGGGATGCATTTCTGTTGTAAGCGGAAAATGCACCCAGACCCAAAGCTTAAACTATACAATAACCCTATAACTATTGTAAAAGAGGCCAAATTCCTTGGTTTAATTTTTGATAGTAAACTTTCATTTCTTCCCCATATTGATTCATTGATTAGTTAGAGTTTAACGTCCAATGAGCAATATTTCAGCTATATCAGGACGAGAACAAGTTAATCAATTCAAAACAAAATGTAAGTAAAGGAAAAAAGAAACAAAGGTGGAAGGGACAACCGGGGCAACGACTTTTGATTGCCACTGGAAAAGGGGAGAAATGGGTAGGGGCAGGAAATTTAGCCTTCTATACGACACCCAGTGCGTCTGCTCTCTTTAGAGAAATATAGAAGGGGTCTTTATACTGCATGGAGCGTGGCGTTTCTCCACACAGTTTGGCTACAATGGTTCGCGGTCAGGCTTTCCGTATTATGACCTGACTACCCCGCAAAGACAGGGCATTCCCCTATCCACCACCTGGGGACGCGCCCGGCAGCTCTGTAGCCAAAGCCCCTGAAAACCTATTCAGGTGCCGGGTTTCTTCCCCATATCAAAATGTTAAAAAACAAATGCCTAAAGGCATTAGATATTTTAAAAGTTGTGTCGAGTACCGACTGGGGTGCGGATAGCACTGTTTTATTAAATTTATATCGATCGTTGATTCGGTCAAAACTAGATTATGGATGTTTTATTTACGGTTCCGCCCGTAAATCATACATTAAATTACTAGATACCGTTCACAACCAAGGTTTACGTCTTTCATTAGGGGCGTTCAGAATTTCTCCTGTGGAGAGTCTCTATGTTGCAGCTAATGAACCATCCTTGGATTGATTGATTGATTAGTTA
>MJUU01057216.1:47447-74741 GCA_002080025.1 Modiolus philippinarum | reverse complement strand
ACATTGAGTTATCGCCCTTTTTTCACCTAGCGGCAAGTTGAATAGCTAAATTAAGCAGACATTTGTACAGATTAATTCCACACGAATATGATCCTACGTCTGGGCAAGAAATCATAGGGGAGCGCATTCAGTTTTAAAATCCAAGTAATTACTCATTCGGCACATATCTATATTTTAGATCTGTTACAACCCAAACTGAATGAAGAGTCAACACATTCCTGAATAGTTTAACCTTTCAAGTATAATATTTTGATGATTGTTTCAAGTATAATATTTAATCCCCACACCCAGAATTTAAAGTGAAACTTATTAAGTAAGAAGTCTGTGAAGGGTATCTAAATTATTTGTCCCAACAAGGACAATGAGCAAGGAGTTTGTATAGTCAATTTGAAATCTTAACAGCAGAAATTTAATGACGTCTTCAGTAGTTCTTGGGTGTCCCTCCTTATTAGCTTGTCTCATAAAATTTTTATTCCCAAATATAAAAAATGTTCGGGGGGGGGGGCTCTTCCTACAAATGACATGCATAATAAATTTATTAATCCAGGATTGGGAAACAATTTAACAGCATTACCAAATAAGGAGAACTGGTGAGTCTTCAAAAAGCATTAGATTAGTATATTCTATACATAATGTGACACTGTTTGTATATTGCACTTACACAATAAAATAATTATTGAATAAGTTTACCTGAGACAATGCCACTCACCTGTGACAATCTCTTTTTTGGAGGTGTTTTTAATGTTTGTATGTATTCCTGTATCATGTGTATACATGTACATGTAGTCTTAAGGTTTACCTGAGACAGTATCACTCACCTGTGACAATCTTTGTTTATTGGAGGTGTTTTAATGTTTGTATTTATTCCTGTATACATGTACATGTAGTCTAAATCTCAAAATTGATTGCAGAAAAAATGTAAAATATAACATGCATAGCAAATTATATATGCCTTTATATAATTTAGGGAAAAATTCATATTAAAAAGGGTATATTATTTGTAAATAGTTTTATCCATGGATAGAGATAATTACTATGACAAATGTTGACAACACAATGTTTCTGTAATTGTGAAGATAATTAAAATACATGTACATGTATTTGTAAAAAAAATTCCTTGAAAAGTTGACAATCCGAGTGAAATTGAAGAAACCATAATTTTTTCCATTGCATTTTGATGCCTTATTAGTATTATCCAGACCTTTTGATCATGGTTTTGTGACATTATTGAAAATAAAATGCTTTATTTTATAACATAAATACTAAATATGAATGTATTAAATGATGATTTTACATAATTGTAGAAATGGAACACAATTCTAGCAAAATAAGCCAAGAATATAGTTTAAAACAGACAAGATAAATAATAAAATATAGATAAAAAAAAGAAAATTTTTCAAATGGTGAGAAATTTCCATTTTCTATACAAAATTAAGAATATAGCGAACATGTCGAGAAGTTTCTAGACAAAATTAAGAACATCAAGAATATGTCAAGAAATTTCAGATATAATGCATAATGTTAAGAATGTCGAGAATTTTTTCAAGAATTTTTCATGCATATTTAGACTGTCGAGAATGTGTCGAGAAATTTTGAGACAAAATTAAAACAATTAAGAATTTGTCGAGAAATTTCAGTCATACTTGAGAATGTTAAGAATGTCGAGAATTTTATCAAGAATTTTTCATGCAAATTCAGACTGTCGAGAATGTGTTGAGAAATTTTAAGACAAAATTAATACAATTAAGAATTTGTCGAGAAAAATTAGGCACTAAATCAGACATTAAAGAATGTCGAGTAATTTTTCAGACAAATTCAGACGAAAATTGGTAAATTCAGACAATTTGACTTTTGTAGTGATATACTGAGCTTATATTTTGTGATCGTATACCATTATGGGTCACAGGTAAGGTTTAAGTATGGTTTGGGTTCAATGACTTTTGACAAAGATTTTGGCCAGGGATTTAAAAACTTTTGATAAAATATAAGTTGTTCAAATTTTTTTCTAAACCATAGCAGGTATTGATCGAATATTATTGTAACTGAGTCTACCGCTATACCATAATGCATATTATTATAAAGTTTATCCCAGACGGCTGTTTAGGTATTCGGTATGTCTGTCAACTCTTTTAATTGTAACAATATTAGGGTTAGTGATACATGAAGCCATTGTTGGCCCATGTATTTCTTTGTGATACTCTCAGAATGTTTGTTCTATTAAAATACTAAGGAGACCACTAAGATGAAATTCCACTTTCGAATTATTCGGTAATTGTCGACATCTTACCCCAAATCTACTGAAAACTGCTTTCCGACGTCAGTATGATCTATGAATTATCATATTTGTTTTCTTGACCTAAAATAAATTGGTTGGAAATGACCTGCCTGATGTAAAATGTTGATTTATGACACATGCAGCTATTACCCAATCATAAACACCTTTCACATGTTGATAGAATAATTCATTCCCTTTGTCCTCATATACAAGGACGCCATTTTTACCCCGTTTGATCCCTTTGACCCGCCATTCTAATATCCGGAACGTTCCGGAATTTGACCTTTTTGAATGACGAGAAGGAGAGTTTGAGCGATTTTGCCAGGAACAAAAATATTTTCATTTCCCTCTCGAACAAATTATTGATTTTCATTTTTCACCAAATCTCACTTCAAATTATTTATTTATTTTCCACAACTTTTTTTTGCTTCAAACCAAAATTAATTTTATTTATTCTTACAACAAGTAGGACGAGAAAATTTGTTTAGACTGGCACCAAGATTGAATATTTTGTTGTCATATAGCGTAATGACAAATAAATATTTTTCAAAAGATTTACAAGTTTTAACGTCTTCAAACTCTTATTGTTTTCCAAATCTATTATATTTAGCAATATAAAACCTTAAACGACCAAAACTCTTCTTGTTCTATAAATCAATAATACTTAATAAGACTCATATAAAACCTTAGGGTCAAATTTGTAAATGGAGAATGAAAGGATATGGAGTAAATGCACATGAGACAAAGTCTCTACAAGTACATGGTAAAAACAAGCAAAGGAACAACGCTTTTATTGTTGTTCTTCATTGTGAAGCTTTATTGTTCAATTGGTGCTGATATTTTGAGTATTATCCAAAATTTTGGATTAAATGTGCACTGCAGTGGCATACTTTGTCGAAATGGCCATCTTCAGATAGCAAATTAATAGTAACTTAGGTATTTGTTAATAAATATTAATCAAATTGATTAATTGAATGATTGATTGCTGTTGTTTAACGCCAACTTCAGCAATATTTTAGCTGTATCGCGACAAGGAAAGATAATGAGATTATTAATATGGAGGTAAAACAATCATTTAAAACATATTGGTATGTTAGTACCAATTAAAAATAATCTCTAAAACATAAAATAGACAATACAAGATAAACAGATCAGATTTGATGAAAATAAAAAAAATATATAAACTTATATTTTCCGAAACATATTAACAGCTTTTTTAGCTCTAAAATGAAATTTGCTTGTTTGGAAAAATATTTTTCTCTAAAATAATCAACGTCATCCGTCCAGTATTTAGATATACATTCAAAGCATATTCATTTTACAGTTGCAGCAATTGCCGAAATGAGATTTCTCTTTATACGGGAAAAAATGAACGAAGAACAGACAAGTTATAGTGTTCATTGGAAAAGGGGCAACATTGCAGGATTTGTACTGGCGCTGGTTTCATCACTTGGATTATTCTTTGTAGCATGCTTTCAGGTACGAAATTTTTTAAAATACTTCATATATCATACATCCAAAGTACAACACAACTGTAATTTAGCTTTGCAGTTTAAAAGATTTGAAACAAGTCACATGTACCATTTACACCAATTTAGAGTGTGTAATGTTTAGATATTTTCATAACAAATATCATCAAATTATTCTTTCGAATGACGTGTTTGAACGAATGCATCAATTTTTACCATTATATATGTTTATGAGGATACATTTCGAAGGTGACGAAGGAACATGATCTTATGAACTTCTTTTGCCCTTCTTTATCTCTCGGTGTAGCGTATTAATAATTAGTATTTTGTGTATTTTTAAAAAAATTAAATTTATTTCAAGATTTTAAAGAACATTCTATTTGTGGTACCCGTTATTTTATTTTGCCGCATTCGATGAATTCCCCGTGGTTGTCCTCTACGGGTCGTTTTTGTCAGGCAGCGGGTGACAGCAATTTACTGGAACTCTTTGCCAATTATTTTTTAAGGTTATGGGCGATCTTGTAGCCATGGGTAAATAAGAGTATGGATGTAGCGTTTTCCGACTGTGATCAATGAAATCAACTAAACCCGGTGCTTGGGGCCGTTTTGATCTAGTTCAAGTTCATTGTTCAAGTTTTCATAGTGTCTTCAGGATGAAGAACAATTGCATCACTTGTTTTTACCATGTATTTGTAGAAACTTTGTCTCATGTGCGTTTGCTCCATATCATTTCATTTTTAATTTGCATTGTGTATTGGTGTCGCAGCAGTCATTCATTATATATATATACTTTATATTCATTTTTTGTTTATTTCTTACTGGTTTCCCGATTTACTAAAGGTACTAGTATTGACACTTTGTGCTGCTGTTGAAACTTTGGATGATTTAAAGCTATATAGTGGTTAAGACGGTTAAGACATTTGTATTTTTAAAGCCTTAAACTGCTTTAGGCTATTTTGTATCATAACTGCTGCACATTCTAGACTATTTAAGTGTTACGGTATTTTTTGTGGTGCTGCTGTACATGTAGGTACTTGGTGAAATTTTGAGCTCACTAGTATTTGTTGTCTTGCCATTGAACAGGGTCTAGCAACTTTTTAGTTAGAATGGCAGTTGTTAACTTGGTGTAGCCGTAGTAGTCAAACACTACATTATGATTATGGCATTCCATTTGATTTTTATGTCTCCAAACGAAGTTTGGGAGACATATTGTGTTTACTCCGTTTCTTATTATTATTTTTTGGTTTTTTTCTTGTTCTTTCTTCCGCTCAATTCTTGTCCGACATGTTTCTCAGAAACTATTCGATCAAACTTCATGAAACTTCACAGGAATGTTTGCCTACATGAGTAGATGTGCAGAAACCTTTCAAAATTTTCAAAATGGCCGCTGATGCCATGGAAACGGAAAATTGGATGAAATTTTACAGAAAGGTTGCCTAGCATGCATAGAATTCATTTTTGGTCTTACAATTTTCAAAATGGCGACTGTTGCCATGGAAACGGAAGAAAGGCGGGAAAATTCAAAGTGCTCAGAATTGGATGAAATTTTACAGGAAGATTCCCTAGCATGCATAGAATTGATTTTTAGTCTTATAATTTTCAAAATGGTGACCGTTGCCATGGAAACAGAAAAAAGGCGGAAAAATTCAAAGTGCTCAGAATTGGATGAAATTTTACAGGAAGGTTGAATAGCATGCATAGAATTGATTTTTGGTCATAAAATTTTCAAAATGGCAACCGTTGCCATGGTCTTAGAAATCTCATGAATGCTGCTGTTGTCATGGAAACTGTGGAAAACATTAACGGTGTTCGTTTGGGGGACATCTGTAACGCTCTGCAATAAATAATATTTGTAGATGTATTTGTATTGTAATATACTAAACTATGTTTCAATACCTTTCGATAATGGATTTTGCATTTTAATGACCGCATTGCTGTATATTTCGGCTCAATATTTTGCATGGCTATGTAAAAAATATTGCACACTTCTAAATTCTGTAATTATTCAAGAAATAATTCATTGGCACCGGTGGTTTGTTAGAGATTTACATATGGGTGGCCATTATTTTCGTTAATATTTTACCCAGAGCGTAGCGTGGCGGAGCGAGGGGTAAAATAAACGAAAATAATGGACACCCATATGTAAATCCACTACAAACCACAGGCGAACATGAATTATTTCGATTATAATATGGCATTTCATGATCTGAGCGAACCTATAGTGTACACGGTAACGACAGCCATTACTTCAGATGTACTGACGTTTTTGTGCACAAAACATATTGTAACGTCGTCAATTTCAGCGTAAAGACTGTTGTGAAGTCGCTCATAATGTTATTGCAGATTTTCATATGGCTAGTTGTCATGGTTTCCATTGTTCCCATATTAGATAATTAACAAATTGTATACTTTTGAGGAAAAACAGCTTTTTCAAAATCTCTGTTATGTTTAAATGGAAAATATTTACCGCGCGCAATTGTCACTGATAATAGATTTAATGGGTAATGTCACCTCTTACCTGTGGACAGGTAATCTAGTATTTACCAAATATATCTTGCCCATCGATTAAATTTTCCTGCCTGTTTGCCCACAAAATAGAAAAATCAAACACTTAGAATTTTTAACTCGTCTTACAAAAGCAAGGAATATTCACATGTTCACAGCGGTCTTTGCATATTTTTAACCGTAACAGTGTTGTTTTTCAGTTATATATGGTCATTCTTGATCATCATGCAAAACTTTAGAGAAATTGGTTTTCAAATAAAGGAGAAATTGTAAAATTTCAACTATCCAAGGAAAGTGAAACAGACTAATTCAATTTGTCATTATAATAGAATGTATTTGTATTTTTAGGTGGACACAATGAGCACACCACACTACATCGGTGCAAACGTGTGTTTTTTGTTTGCTGTAGCATATATATGTTTACAGACTTTACTTACAAGAAAACTTAACAGGACCAGATGGGAGTTGAAATGGCAGATAGTTAATTCTATAGCAACCTGTATCATGTTTGTTTCTCGTATCCTTTTTATTAAAAATATTCGTATCCTGAAGTTTTAAAGTAAGTGATTGTTATAACTATCTTAAATATACAAAAAAATCTCGTAAAATTGTTAAAATAATTGCGAAACAACGGATTTGGAAATTTGAAAGAGGTTTATCGTTATTCGATGACAAGAAGAGACTTAGTTTATTTTGTTACACTTGCCAGTGTAGATTTCTTAAATAAAGCCATGTATAGATGTAATAAATCACTTAATTTATTATTTATAAATCCTTATCATTAAAATAAAGATGAAGTAGACTATCGGCCATGTGCGAATCGATGAGATCATTACTATAGTCTAAACAATAGATGCGATCCCTATAAAGAAATTATTACATTGTACTGTAATAAAATCAATAATGTTTATTACAGCAATAATGATTTTTTTTAACAATCGCATATATTGTTTGACTATAATAATGATCTCGTCGATTCGCACATGGCCGATAGGAAAACTTTGCTGATGTTAGGTGCTAACCATCATATTTACTTTTTTTTTTAGAAAAAAGCAACTGAAAGCTCTTGTATGTATTTGTTATCGGGCTCTTGACAGCTATGTATCGTAAAATATCACTCGTGAGCCAGAATATGAAGCACAGGGGCGAGTGAGCGTAGCGAACGAGACCCAAGCTTCATATTCTGGCGAGCGAGGTGATATTTTACAATACATCAGCTGTCAAAAGTCCGATAACTTGTTTATCATCCTTTATTTTGTATTAAAGATTTGTGATTATTGAACTGAGATTTCAAATTCTCCCAAAGTTACGCGGGAATTTCGGCATACATGTCACTCTCGCCTTTTCAACAATTTCAAGCTTAAAACATGTTTTATATTTTTATCATTTTATTGGCAAAGATTTTGTTATTGGATGAATATTTTGACCGAAATACTCTAAATAATGTCGATTTTGAATTTTGCAGGAACCTTTGGTTGTTACGCTAATCTATCGTTCCTTTGAGCTTTTATGACGTCATAATGTGAAAACGTCAAAGCTCTGCAGGATATATCAACGACCCAGTTTCTACAATTTTTCTGACGTCTAGTTTATCTATTTATCTATAATTCTGTTTTGAATACCTAATCGGAAAGAGCAAATGCAATAGATGGTTATTTTTAGCCATTTTGTTTCATTTGAAACCTTGAAAAAAAGTTATTGCCTTTGAAACTTTGGGAGAATAGCTCGATATATCCAGGTCAACTCCTGATATATCGGGGTCAACCAGATATGGCTTTTGCGGAAAGGCTCTGCAGGCTGATATAACCATGGGGAAGGATGATAAACTGTCATATGGACTATACCTGGATCTATATTTCTTTCTAGCACCACTATACCTGGATCTGTATCTCTTTTCCTCAGGTTAGTACATCGAGCTTTATTTCTTTCCATCAGGACTGTAACTGGATTTGTATGCCTTTATTAGGACTACTTAGATAATTATCTATTTCCATCAGAACTTTAACTGGATCTTTATCTTTTTTAATCAGGATTATACCGGGATCTTTATGCCTCTTTCCATCTGGACTATACATGGATCATTATTTATCTCCAATCATCAGGACTACACTCGGATCTATATCTCTTTCTATGAGGACTATACTATGATCTTTATCACTTTTCATCCGGACTATACCTAGATCTATATCTTTTTTTCATCAGAAATATAAGGGGATCTTTATCGCTTTTCATTTGGACTTTTCCCGGGTGTATATAACTATTTCTATAATGACTACGTGAATCTTTATCTCTTTTCATCAGTACTATACCTTATCTAGATTTCTTTCCATCAGGATTATACCTGGATCTATATCTTTTTTTCATTAGGAATATAAGGGGATCTTAATCTCTTTTCATCTGGACTATACCCGGAAATATATATATATATATATATTTCCATAATGACTACGTGAATCTTTATCTCTATCATCAATACTATACCTTATCTAGATCTCTTTCCATCAGGACTATACCTGGATCTATATATTTTTTCATCAGGAATATAAGGGGAACTTTATCTTTTTTCATATGGACTATACCCGGATATATATATATATATATTTCCATAATGACTGCGTGAATCTTTATCTCTTTTCATCAGTACTATACCATATCTAGATCTCTTTCTATCAGGACTGTACCTTGATCTATATCTCTTTTTTATCCAAATTACACTAGAACGCGGATCTTAATCTCTTTTAATCAGGACAATACCTGGATGTGTATCTTTTCCAATTAGGACAAAAATTGTAACTATTTCTCTTTACATCGAGATTATATCTGGATCCAAATCCCTTTCTATCAAAACTATGCGTGGAATCTTATCTCTCCTCTTCACCAGGAGAATATCTAAATAAATACCTGTTTAAATTGATACCTCTGGAGATCTGAAATTGAAACATTAAAATCATGGCGTTTTTTTTATCCCTCCAAGTAAAATTGTAGCTTATAAGCAGCACATGACGTTTACATTTTACAGCCCGTTTCCTATTTTCATACCGCGATTCATACAACAAAGGAAACTACGAAGTAGAAAACTTCTTGTCATGGTTTCGCGTTATCAGTGTATCATTTATAATCCTAATCTGACAGATTTTCTATATCACAAATGGAGATGGCTTTTCCCCAAAGTTGTTATGGGACTGAAACATCCCGAATTGGACTTAACATCTGATTTTTATTACTAGTATGACAGAAACATATTTTTTTTCATTCTGCGGATAACCGCGTTTCTTCGGGGGAAGAGGAAGGTGTTCACCCTTTGCACTCAATATTGCTTCTTGTCTTTGGTTGTCACATTGTATTCATCTGTGTTGCCTCTTAAATGTCATTTTGGTGCGTCGGATTTATCCTGTGGCTTGTTGCTATGACACTGTTTTGACAATGTTACACATCAAATAATGTTACACATCAAATCAAATATTGTGTCTTAATGTCTTCCTTAGTTTAACTTCAGTTTATACATCATATGGTGTTTATATAGTTAAAGGAAAGTCAAATCCTGACTATACTGAATTTGTAAGTATTACTTTTACTGATTTACCGATTTTTACCAGTTTAATAAATCACATATTGTCACTCAGTAAAAAAAACGTATTGTATAGTAACATAATATTTCCCTAAGAAAGCAACCAAATGTAAGCGTGCAATAAATTTCCATATTGCGCTAGTGCAAATATGACTTTAATTTCATGACGTCATTGACAACAAAAATCCCCTTATTAACAGAAATTTTAGATTTGCTATATAATAAAAGGGTTATTGCATGAAAAATGGGGAATATTATCCCTCCTAGAATATATATTGCACTCGGAAGCTCGTGCAATATAAAATTCTACTCGGGACAATATTCCCCAATATTCATGCAATAACCCTATAATACTACATTTTTACTCTCGGAAATGACATCATAATATTATCGTCTACGTAAACGTCTACGTAAACATTTGCGCATTGGTATGAAAAAAAAATAATCCATGCATTTTCTGCTTCACCTAAGGCGGCTGCTTTTGAAAAGATGGGTTCGTAGGTGGTTGCAGGAAAAGTTGCTTTTCAAGGCTTTTGTTGACTACTCATGCAATTTTTTGCTAACTTTTGTATGAAAGTTAAATTTCTTTTCCAAAAAAAATTTTCAACCACCGGATTCCCCTTTCCTCTGTTCATGTTGTATCACAAATCAAAATACCTTCATTCTATTTGTATAGGGAAATGACAAAACTTACATCACGCCAATTAAATGCAATTAATTCAATATAGTGTATTTAACGGTCATGTCATCTAGATTTGACCATTTCTACTAAGAATTTGTTGATATGTTTACTGCATAGTGCTTTATATTCTAGGTACAAAAATTGCGTTGTTTTCAGTCTTGGATTTATTCGCAGGGTTTTATATTCGCGGATGTTTAGTTAAGCTCATTTTTCTCATTTATATTCAGCTATACAGGTATATATTTGTGGGTATTGATTTAAGCGCTTTTCTTGAATATTGCTAAAATTGGTACCCCATTCAGTATTTATGTCTGCTCTGGACAAGATGTTACAAGTGCTGTAAGTTTTTTAAGTCTGTGGGATTTAATTGTAAGGATTTTCCTAAAATACAGATTGCTTTTTGTTTCAATGATTCTATCTTGCAATTGGTGTTATTGTAAACTGTTTACAACAAAGTTCAATTCCCGACATTTCAGTTGTAAAGTGATGGGTTCTATGTCACTCCATAATTTATTTGGTAATCATTTCGACTTGATATGGTTTGGTGATGGGGTTGCTAGTACATCTATGTTTTGGGGATGGGTTTGCCAGTACATTTATGTTTTGATTATGTTTTTCACTCTGTTGTAGGATTTACATCTATACCTACGTGTTGTAAACTTAGATTTAGGATATAATTGTAGTGTATCTCAAACTTTACGGACCCAAATTGTAGATTTTATGGTCGCAAATCGCGGAGCAAGGTGAACGGATATTTGCGACATTAGTATCAAGATTTACTGCTGCAAAGCTTAACAAACACTACAAGTATCTCCATTCTAATGCAAAAGCTCGAAAAACATAATTTTCTACATTGTTTCACTGGAGTTCACACTGTGAGTGCCTTTGTTTTCAATGTTGTGATTTCTTTTTCTGTGCTTTGCATCTGTCTAACGTCATTGTTTTCTGTGTCTAACGTCATTGTTTTCTGTGTTCTCGTTTTAGCCATGTCTTTGAACTTCAATTTTTGTAAATTTCACACCTTTCTTCCTTCGGTATTCCACTGCCGTTGTTTGATTTAAAAATCAAATTCAGAAAAACTCCACGAACACATATGAATTTCTTTGGCATATAAAATGAGTGAAATCGCATGAAGGCTTGAAATGCGGAACGTTAAAACAAGATGTTTTCAGCCGGACACCACGAATCAGATTCTAATGAAATTCAATAAAAAAGGGTTTCGCCAGTAAGCAATATGAATATTTCGCTTGTTTTTCTTTTCAGTGAATTACTGAACTGCATATTTTCTAAGATGGAGGACCATGCTTAGTCTTGGCTTTTAGATTGTCGATTCTAATATGGGAACAATGGAAACCATGGCAGATCTTTAAATGTCATATAAGAATCGAAATAATTCATGTTTGCCGGTGGTTTGTAGTCTATTTACATATGGGTGTTCATTATTTTCGTTTATTTTACCCCTCGCTACGCTCTGGGTAAAATATTAACGAAAATAATGGCCACCCATATGTAAATCTCCAACAAACCAGCGGCGCCCATGAATTATTTCTTAATTTTATAGCAGTTTTTATCCAATCGGATTCACTGTTGCAAAAATATTGCATTAGAATAGGATCTGTTTGTCTTATTTTTTCACTAATCAAATGCAAATGTAGATTTCTACGATAGTGATGATTTCTTTTTTCAGGATGAATTGAGAGAAGTTTACGTCATGTCTACGATAACACAGTGGCTGTTTGTTTTGTCAGTCATGTTCTATTTTATGTCATTCACTGGGTGTTTCAGAGAACTAACTCTGATACAACTAGACATTAGGCTAAAAAAGGATGGTCGGAATTAAGAAAATAATGAAAATGGCCTGGTTTGGTGTAGTTATTCACAAAAATTAGGCCCAATTTCGGCATCGTTTCAGTAATTAAATAATCTGATGCGTGATATGAGACCTACCTACAAAGAATTCTATCCGGATGACAAAAAATGTTAAATCTCGATGAGAACCATGATATATCATATTTTCCAATGTCTACTACAAGACAATCCAGATAAGGATAGATACTTTTGCGAGAAAATGTTTTACAATTAAGGTATAGATAGACACTAATTTTGTAATCCATGAGATTTTTCATAATAAAGCACAAGTCTTTAACGTTAAATCTGTAAAAAAAGTATGAATCGCCATGATTGTTTTCCCAAGAATTGAAATCAAAGTTTAGCCATTTTTACAACGAAAAAATGTATATGTCACCATGCTTTTAACGGAAATATTTTACAAAATTTCCGGAATATCCATTATTAATAGGAATAGCATGAAAAGGGAGCTAATTCGCGCCAAAATATACTCTACATGACGTTCTTCTTCAGTTTTGTTTATTTGTTTTATCTTTGCCACGATGTCTCAATTCGTGTTGGATATAAATTGTCGTGATTTTAGAATTTAATTTTGGAAATCCCCTTTTCCTCATTTTTTGCTTTGGAATTTATTTGAAGATGTATTATCTAAGACGCATTTTTGTATACATTTCTAATGCATTTAAAATTACTGCAAAATGTTAGATTGTGCATTGCATGCAATATATTTTCGTTTTTAAAAAGAGTTTTTCAATAAACGTGTGAAAATTTTAGGATTTTTTCTGTTTGTATACTATGATTCAAATTCATAAATTTTGGCCCCCTTTTCTTTCGAACAAAATTGAGGAATAAGCTCTTGAAAAGTCAGTAAATTTTATCTAATTAGAAGTAGATTTTTATCCCCGCATTTTCGAAGAAAGTTTGGGGATTTTGTTATACCCTCCGTCTGTCTGTCCGTCACACTGTTCTTGTGACTTAAACTCCTCCTACATTTGTGGATTTACGGATTTAATTTTGTTGTAGAATTGTTGCATATAGTCTGTAGATGCGCAATAAGCTCTCGGATTTTTTTTTATATTGCTCTTGGTGCAAGCAAGAGGCCCCAAGTTGTCAATTTTTACACTTGTGGCATGTGACACAAACTCCTCCTTTATTTATGGATTAATTGATTTAATTTTGTTGTAGAATTGTTGCATATAGTCTGTAGATGCGCAATAAGCTTCCGGATTTTTCATCGTTATCTTGGTGCAAAGAAGAGGCCCCAAGATGTTAATGACAAAGGCCCAAAGTTGTGGATTTTGACACATGTGGCATGTGAAACAAACTCCTCCTACATTTTTGGATTTAGGGATGTAATCTTTATGCAGAATTGTTGCATATAGTCTGTAGATTTGCAATAAGCTTTCGGAATTAAGATTCCGGTTCCAACTTTGGTAAATTTCCTGAAAATGTCAAAGACTCATTTTTTTTAAATTTGAGCATATAATTATGTATTTTAGCAATTATTTGATACAAAATGGGATTTTGAATTATTATAATTCTAAAATGCAATTCCAAATTTGGTAAATTTAATGAAAGTCTCAAAGACCACTTATTTTTTGGAATTCTACCTAACAACCATACTAAAATAATTTGTTTAGTTTAAAACTAACATTTTCACTAAATGGATTTCAATAATATTTGATTCCAATTTTGGTAAATTTCCTGAAAGTCTCAAAGACCACTTATTTTTTGGAATTCTACCTAGCAACCATACTTAAATAGCTTCTATAATTTAGGACAAACACTTTCATCAATAAGATTTCAAAAATATTTGATTCCAATTTTGGTAAATTTCCTGCAAATTTCAAAGACCACTTATTTTTTGGAATTCTACCTAGCAACCATACTTAAGTAGTTTGTTTAGTGTAGGACAAACAGTATAATCAATTTGATTTAAAAAATAATTGATTCCAATCATGGTAAATTTCCTGAAAGTCTCAGAGACCACTTATTTTTTTTTTTTTTTTTTNNGAATTCTGTCTAACAACCATATATCCTTAAATTCTTTTTGCAAAAATAACGAGTATCAATTGTATTATTTCAAAAATATTGAGAAAATTATGCGCGAGTGTAAAACAACTTTTTTTCTGTGTCAAACAAGGAGTGCAGGTATAGCTGTCGTTCCGACAACCTCTAGTTTACCATGTGAAAGCAGACACCAACTAAAAGTGGTAAACTATGGTAAAAGTCAGTTAAGGCCTTCTCTAGTCATTTTCAAACATGTATAAACTCGAAAACGATGTTCTTACCATATCATTTTCAAACGTGGTTTGCCTTTTTACGAGTATTTAGCGCAAAATTAAAAATTTTGTAATTTAACTTAATAAATACTTCACCCTTCCTAGAATTATTTATCATTTTTAGTTGTAAATGATAATCAATCAGACATATTCTCATTATTCCGGAAAATATACGTAAATTATACACGACCATCTGAAAGATATACCAATATTAATTGAATTAGATCTGCCAATTATTCCCTACAGTCACCGCAAAGGTGATCTACAAGGTATAACACCACTCATTCGGACTCTCATAGACTCCCATGTTAAATTACTCATGTTTCAACCTTTGTAGAATTTTTACCTGAAGTTTAATAAGAGTGACAGTGGTCTCATATCGAAGATACATCTCTTGACAAACTCTCATGAAAAAATCAACCCACCTTAACATGCATATAAGAGCGAACTGGTTCCCGGAAGTATACAACCCTATGGATAGGTACTTCCTGACTACCTTTTTGGCAGAATTAGTACACCCCCTTTTAGCCCTTATAAAATTCTAAATGTTGTACAAAAAGAAGCCTATTAAGGCTCAAAATAATCCCAACATGATAAACTTCCAGAAAGACTCATATTTATTGGTCAATATATTCAGACTCAAATGGTATTAACACTTCTTCGGAACTATTTCGTCTCAGAATAAGGACTATATTCACATATGTGCCCGGCTGGTTTACGAATTAGTGGTGTTATACCTATAACAGGAATTTTATTTAAATAAAGACATTCCTTTGATTTCAGTCCAATCTGAAATGTATCTACAGCAAATCTCAAATTTTTTAGTGTCTACTTTACTCGGTTTTGACAAAAATTTAAATTTCATGAGACAGTGTTCCTATGCATTTCCTAAGTAAAAAAGGGAAAAATAGTCTGTCTCGGATACTGTAATATTAACTGATATTAAAGTGATAAAAACATTGCAAGTCATATTTTCTGCTATGTCTAAAGATCCATGACATATAGAAGTTAAATTTAGACGCATTCTTTACAAATAAAATATTTCAAATTTTAGTTTTTCAATTTTAAAATTTAAAAAAGTCCTAAAAATCTTGATTTTTTTTTGTAATTTAGGTTAATTTTCACTTCAAAAACAAGATTATTGACACAAAAAAATTGTATCACAAAATAAACAATTTATTTAGAAATAAAAAAAATCCAGATGCCATCATAAATCAAATTAATGCTGGTTTCCTACATGAACTTAATCTCCACAGGTATAAAAATCATGTGGAAGTGCTGAGTTAGAGGGTGGCATGTAATCTGATGCAATATTCAAATAAATACAACAAAACAAGAATAAATTCCAGTAAAAAATGAAATAATATATATTTCTCTTTATTTTGGTGTATAAAACATAACAAATAGTGCATTCATTTTATTGTAAAATGGGTAGAAAGAGAAAACAAAATGGCAAAATGCATGTATTCAAGAAGGGTTACATCCCTTGGAATGCAGGTAGAAAGTTTCTTTCTTCTAAACAATGTGAGAAAAAAACTATTATAAGGCTTCCCAAGACAGTTTATGATCACAGAGTAAAAAAAATTACAACAATGTCTTCTCAATTCAAGATGTTGACGGTTCTTCAGTAATTAGTTGTATACTGCGGCCAAGGTCGAACAGCCCAGAGAAGGTTGATAGGTACCTTAATGGTGCTAGTTGTGAGTCCACATCTATCCACAATAGTAACAAATGGTACAATCAAGGCTTTACTGCATCTATGTTCAATGCTGTAATGAGAAATCACAAAGATTACAACCCTGAATGTCACGGAAATCTGATTTTTGATGAAAAAAATGGGGTATATCATAGCGCGAGAGACTACTTTGTACAAAATGTGGGTTTAAAAGTGTGTATCATAATCTTTACAATACAATTAAAAGTAAAAAAAAGAGGTCCCAAAGCATCCACTATGAATTTTCAAGCACAGATTGGTTTAATGACAACTCCTATATCCAGCAAAAATTTTTGTGAAATTCTAATGGCTACTAACATTCCTCCTCCATCATTAAGTGGGACGCAAAAAACTGCGAATAAGGTTTCGAAAATGGTAGAAAATATAAATAAAGATAGCATGCGTGGAATAAGAAAAAATTTGGTTGAAGAAAATAGTCAATGTGGTCTAAAAAACAAAAATTTAGTGAGTGTGGAGTCGGACGCACGTTATAATAATCCAATAATAAAGAGTGGTACCACAACATTTCAAGCAGGAACACAAGTTGTCACTACAATGTCAGAAAATAACAGCTCTTTTAAAAAAATCAAAATATCTGTTTTTACAGGAAATAAATTATGCAGTGTGGCTGCTAGATTAAGATTTAAAGGCATAGAAACAACATGCCCAAATCATGATGGCATTTGTACAGCTAACATTGCCGAGGATGCCCCCATAGGCAATGAGGCCGTCTATAGTCGTGCGTGTGCAACTGAGTGACTGATTATCTCAGAGTAACTCATTTCACAAGTGACGGTGATAGCAAATCTTTACAAGGTGTAAAAAATGTTCACGGTAAAGGTGTAGAAGCACTACGTGATATTAGACATTTGTCAAGCTCAATGCAACGAGCCATCTTCAAGTGTAATTTTAGTCAGAACCTATTTCGAGGCGCAAATAAAAGTGGCCAAAAAAGTAGATTTGCGCTCGATATCAAAGCTAGGTGTATTGCTGAGCTGAACAAAAGCTTTGAGGCTCATAATGATGCACTTCACAAAATAAAACAAAACATGACATTTGTAATTCAAGCTATCATTATGTGTTACAAGGGATACTGCGGTGAATACTGTAGACAGAACTCGTACGTATGCGCAGGTCTCAAGTCCAATCATTGGCATAAAAATTTTATACCTTATGGGGAAACTTGCAAAATGGCATATGAGGATGAAATTAAACTTGGGGAGTGTATAAAAATTTTATTGGGATCAAAAAGCTTGGACTTAGTTAGGTTCCTTACCTCGACACAGAAAAGTGAAGCATTCAACCGCAGTCTCAGTCGCTGCAATCCAAAGAATATTACTTTCTCTAGAAATTTCTCTGGTCGTGTACATGCTGCAGTCCACTTAAGAAAACATAGGCATGCAAACTCAGTCCTCACGTTGACTGAAAAGTGGGTGCTCCCATAACATCCCTTGCCGTGTTGAGGAAACTAAAACAAACAGATAATCGTGAATTGTATTTTCAACGGTACAGAAAAACATCATTATTTAAATCTAATCGAGCTAAGAACCGAAACAGAAAGTTTCGATTGCATGAACAAATACATTTTCCTCGACCAACTTATTATGCAAAAGGTATGAGCGATCCCAAATATCAGAAACCCAGCAATATAGAACATGACCATGGTTATCAAAGGTATTTATCTTTCCGTCACTAGATATGCTGTTTTTGCCTTTAGAGTGTAACTGTAAATATTTCATTATATGTGCAGGGATTGTTTTTTATTATGTACCTTTCTAAAGCAAACAATCATGATGTCCTTTATGTGTTTTACAATGTACTGGCACTAGGGAACGACAAGTTTGACTGTCTTTATTTACATATTCGGACTCCAATGATAAATGATTGGGGTTCACACAGCGGCTGTTGTGACAAAGATGAGAAACTTGTTCCTCTCTTTTCAGATAAAAATTTTTATTTACCAACATATACATAAATCTGTGACTTAAAACTGTCTTTTTATTAGGCATCCATGGGAATTTCACAGACAGATTTGAATATTTTGAATGCAACCCCCCAATTTGCACAACCAGCACCCGTGTGGGCCCTCAACATCAGAATTTTGGAATAATCTATCTTTTTGCTTAGTAATCCACTCAGAATGTTCCATATTTATCAGACAATGTCAAAATATCTCCTAGAGTTGAGAATTTTTTTACCATAATGTCAAGGATGCACGTGAGGTTTCCCGTACAAGGTAAAACACCACTAATTCGGACTCCAATAGACTCCCATGTTAAATTACTCATGTTTCAACCTTTGTAGAATTTTTACCTGAAGTTTAATAAGAGTGACAGTGGTCTCATATCGAAGATACATCTCTTGACAAACTCTCATGAAAAAAATCAACCCACCTTAACATGCATATAAGAGCGAACTGGTTCCCGGAAGTATACAACCCTATGGATAGGTACTTCCTGACTACCTTTTTGGCAGAATTAGTACACCCCCTTTTAGCCCTTATAAAATTCTAAAATTAATGTTGTACAAAAAGAAGCCAATTTAGGCTCAAAATAATCTCAACATGATAAACTTCCAGAAAGACTCATATTTATTGGTCAATATATTCAGATTCAAGTGGTATTAACACTTCTTCGGAACTATTTCGTCTCAGAATAAGGACTATATTCACATATGTGCCCGACTGGTTTACGAATTAGTGGTGTTATACCTATAACAACATTCCCTTTTACTTTTAGTTCTTTGACCTTTGACATCAACCAATCAGAATCCAGTCTTCATAATTTGAAGACATTAAGCTTTATGATAAAAGTCGAGGATTCCGAATGAATTATCGAAACAGAAAGTAAAATGGGGCGTTGTTAGATCTCCCATGCAGAGACTGTAAGGGACAATTGTCAAATATACTTTTCATTAGATTAAAAGATATACGGTGTACATGATTTGCACATTTGACTGTCTAAACATAGCTCTGTCCTTGCTGATTCTGACTCCGAGATGTTTGATTTGACATTGGATTATGGTAGTCTGGGATGATATTTGTAATAATCACTTTAGGATAGAAGACATGAATATATTGTATAATGTCTAAACTCTTGAGATGTTAACGTGGACAGCTGTTTGCATGACCCAAATCACACTCAAAAACGTATGATGACAATAGATATTCCAGAAGCCTATGTATGACACATAACCATTTGTGAAGCACATATTTTGTTTTGTATATTCCTCTTTCAGTCAGAGAAACTTTCTTGTTGTACATGGAAATGAATATTTTACGAAAGGATATAGAGTAAATGAACACGAGACCATAACACATATGTTAACTTAACTGCAATTTATTTTAACGAGCTGTATGGCCATTTCGAAAATTAATTCCTTATAAGCAGCACTAGAACCCAAACCTAAAAACCTAAAATATAAGAAAATGTATAAAATGCATAAGACCAAACGATATCCGAATAATCAGTGATATCAAATATAGCAAAGGACAAAACTACGATGGAGGGGGATAAGCCTTGGATTTTCGAATTTACATGAAAATTAGAAAATATTTTTAAACAAAGTGTGGACATGAAATATAAGTACTGCATATCTAGGAAAAATGAAAAACATACATCATACTCCAACCTTTACGACGAATCAATTCATTTTGAATTTATTTATAAATAATTATTAAGTTTTCGATATCTATTTAAATTAAAAGCAGTATGTTACATAAGTAACAAAGTATATTTGGATCTAATAAAATTATAATCCAGAGATAACACAAAAAAAGAGAACATTAGAAGTTAGATGAGCGAAGACATGATACTTTTTTACAAGGCAAAAATTCGAAACTATAGCACGCACAGTATGCACTTCCATAAAACTGAGTAACATAAGGCGCTTCGGAAGGGTCAAAGTGCCCTGCTTTGTTTACGGCACCAATTTCCATAATTAATTTATCGCAAATTTAACCTCGTTCAAAGTAATATTTATCTGATGTTTTATGACAGCTAGTTTGAAGAATTGAATTAAGTGTGCTTGGATGGAAACTGTTCTAATGTGTATTTTTATTTTCAATGTTTTGACAATATTATGGCTTTGACATTTGACACAATCTTGGCACACAGCTATAGCTAGTCGTCATGTAAGCGGGAGGTTGATGCTTCATTAAACCTGGTTTAACCCATCATTTTATATATAAATTGCCCGTTCCGAGTCGGGAATATGACGGCTTGCCAAAAATGTTCTGTGTTAGGTTGTGTTCCCTCGATTCTGTCGTATGTTATACGGATTTTCCGTACTGGCCTCTCCCTTTGATCGATTCGTACTTTTGTTGTCACTTTTCTTTTTTATTCATGACAAACCAATGATGTCTGCGATGTAAAATCTGGTATTGTTATATGTCTTAAACATACATTCGTGTTTTGATATATGTATCTGTAGTGATTGATTCTGTGTGAGTAAGATTTACTCATTTAATGCATTATACAGTTATTTCACGCCTTTGCAGGAAACAGCAAAAAATGAGGAGGCCGAAGGCAAGAATTTGCATGTCATTCCCATCATCCGGGGACAATAGTTTTTGCTATTTCCTGAAACAGGGCGTTAAATAACTGTTTTATTTATATAATAATGTTGTGTTTTAATTGACTATGCGAGAATAGTAGCCAGGGTGATGGACAATAGTGCACGACCCGAAGGGGAGTGCACTATTGTCCATCACCCTGGCTACTATTTTCCTTAGTCAATGTAAAACACAACATTAATATTATTATTATACTGACTGTTGTCTATATTTCTGAATAGCTGAATTTGAACATTTTTCTTTAGCTTGTTTGCTATATCCTGTCAATCGTTTTACTGTATCTGTGTTAACTGATTCTGATGTCAATTTCCACGCGTCAATGATCTCAATACACATCACATCATTACATCAACGCAGGAAGGGAACTTATTTTTAGCAATGAAATTATATAAACATATTCAACTATTTTTGGAGAATGAACACACGTGTGTACACACGAAACTCAGCTTTTTTTCATTCCTTCTTCTTTCGAATAAAATCAAAATACTGTCAAAAAAATCTTAGCACTGTTAGAAACTTGACAACATCATTTCACGGATAAGTACCACCCACTTGTCGGTCAGATCAAAACTCCGCCTCCCGCATGTGATGATTGATGATGATTGACGTAGAAATCAATAGTCTTCACAACAGCAGTGCTAGCTATTGCAATAGTGCAGTCAATGCTATTTCTTTTGAAAATTATGCGAAAATAAAACTGTTTTACTATAAAAGAACTTTCTTACAGGAGGTATATAATAATATCTTATATAAACAATAAAAAATATTGGCAATAAAAAAAATCGACATGGACAAGATTCGAATGACATAGCACTGCGTAATTATTTTGCGCATGAAACAGTTCGCCAAGAAATCGGTAAACAGATAAATGTTCCACCGACGTTAAAATTTTCACGAAAATAGTTATATATGTTACATATGAAAAAATGTAACGCTAAGTTAATAATTATATATTTTTTTAAGTGACCTTGTCTTGTAAATTTAGGAGATACGATTTGTGGGGGTGTTAACTTGTTACTCATGTAATGCATCAATATTTTGCTTTGTCTTGTATATTAGGAAAACATTTTACATTTCTGGAGGTGTAACTCATTACGATTGACACATGAAAAATATTATTGTGTGAGAGAGATTTTTTGCAAATAAAACCAATTTTTACATTTTTATTTGCAAAAAATTTTATTTACTGAACCAAAATTTTGGCCTTAACTTTTGGTATGTTATAAATCACTTAAATGAATTATACTTGTTGAA
Organism: Modiolus philippinarum; assembly: GCA_002080025.1. Taxonomy (NCBI): domain Eukaryota; kingdom Metazoa; phylum Mollusca; class Bivalvia; order Mytilida; family Modiolidae; genus Modiolus; species Modiolus philippinarum. Next base: position 52,571 of record MJUU01057216.1, on the reverse strand, counting down.
CATTTTTAATCTACTAGTATATATGGCTTTTAAGCAAAAAAGTATTGGTAGTTATAAAAATTTTGTCATAATGATACCTTTATGAACCTTTATTTTTTTTTCTCTTCTGCTAAAGTTACTCATTGACACCGAGTTATAAAAATCAGAACCTTGTCTTTAACAAATTCCCTTTTTTCAACTCGGCGATTATTTAATTTTAACTGTTAATTGTTACCCAAAACTTGTAGTCATCCCTTCAGAACTTTTACGGTCGACATCACCATCTTGTGGACCGCTATGGGATATCTGTTTCCCAGATGACAACAGATCTTTCCCTTTAAAGCTTATTTGTTGCTTCTTCTACCGGATTTCACTTTACTTCCGGATTTTACGTGTTCAACACGGCGGGTGTCTTATAAGAAGCAGGAGATGCTTACTCTACCGGTGCACCTGATCTCACCCATGGTTTTTTATTAGGTCCATGTTGTTCATCTTTGTGTGTGTGTGTGTCTTCATTTTTCTTTTCTGTGCCGTACTCGTGTTGTGTCTATGTTTCTTTTTTGTTTCCGAATTTGCCATTGTCCCTGGATTATTCGTTTTTGATTGACGGTTCGGTTCTCACTTACTTTATAATTCTGAGTAACCTTTTGTTGCCTGCGAAAGCCATATGGAATATTTTATCACAGTAAAATATTTTACGAAAGGATATGGAGTAAATGAACATGAGACCATACATAACACACATGTTAACTCCAACTGCAATAATTTTAATGAGCTGTATGGTCATTTCGGAAATTAATTCCTCATCAGCAGCACTAGAACCCAAACAAATGCCAATTTATCCAATTTGAATGACGGGCATTTGTACCATTAGTTTTCCTTTTTTTTTTTAGAATTATAGCCACATCTTTATATTTGACTTGATAAAACAAAACAAAAATGTACATTTAATTTGCATTTTGTAAAGAATAAAATTTTGCTGACAAAATCTTCTGTAGAAACGTTACATACTTCATGCTTTAGGAATATGAGGGCAAAAACTCTCATAACAAAGCCAACTGCTTACAACTATTTATCTATCAGCAACTTTAAAACAATTATATTCAAAGTATAAAATATTCATGTTTTCCGACGGAAGAGTCTCATAATCCTGAACACAAGTATGAGATATTAGATGGACTTGTTCAAATGATCTCCTTAAGGACTGAAAGGAAAGGGTAAGCTTTCAATGAATCACCTGTCATGCTTAAAAAAAATGATATGTCCAAATTTGAACCTTAGCCACAACAAGTAAGGTTCGATGGTTAAGATGAATACTAAAACACCGGAGCTACCTAAGCATATAGCAACTTATGTCTCTTTAGTGCAGATAAAATCAAACCATTTGGAAATCCATAAACCGAAATATGTGTAAAAGCTGATAGAGAACAAAGGATCTATAAGGGAAAACTAAAATCAGCTAGGGACAGAGCTATGCAAAAGGCAAGTACTCCTTAATTTTTAGCATAATTTTCTAAAAGTTAGATATTCCAAAGTTTGAAATGAAATTGGTTTTCAGGTCAGCACCGAGGTACTGGCTACTGGGTTGAAATTACCCTCGGGGGCAAACAGTCCACCAGTAGAGGCTTCGGCCCAGTGGATAAAACGACTCAATGCTTGTATAAACGTAAGTCGCAAGATGGCAGATTATTACATTATTATTTTTTTAAAGACCTTGACCACCTGTTTGACCAATTGTTAAATTCTATCATGTCATGATCAACCAGATGTTTTATTTGTAAAAGACCTTGATTTGATTTGATCAAACGATGTGGCCTCAGTGAATAGAAAATTGAGAGAAATAAGTTTGTTAGCGATATCATTGATGAAGTCAATGAAAAAAATGTACCAAATCAAATATAAGTGTATGATGTTTCAAAATTGTGCTTGATTAGTCAGAGGGTCAAAACAAAATTGCAACTGTAATAACATAGGGGTAAATTGCTTATTTTATTTTATTTTATTTTTTTATTATTATTTATTTTTTTTTTTTTTTTTTTGCAAATAACTGTAAACTGTCAAATTTTGACATGATTTAAAATTGATCAACATGATAAGATCTACCTAGTCTGCAATTTTGAAGAAAATCTGAAAACCGAATAACCTTTAATTATGATTTTAGTGCCATTCACGCTGATCGTCGCTGCATATTTAAGTTTAACAATGCACACTTTCGGGAAATGCTGAAAATTGTCATATGTTTTAAACAGTGTAAGTTTATGCTGTCTAGGCATTTTAAAAATTCAAAATTGCTGACACCATAGATCTTAATTTAACATAAGACCATATTTGTAAATGTTGTGTAAATTGCACATTGTTGGAAATTGTTTCAAACATCGTGTAAGCAATGAAGGGATATGGAATAAATGCACAGGATACAAAGTCTCTACAAATACGTGGTAAAACAAAGCAATGGAGCAGCGCATTATTTTTTCTTGTTGTTCTTCATCTTGAAGTCACCATGAGACCTTCAACAATGAGCTTTGCTCTTCAAGGCGGCCCCTTGCACCGGTTTGAGCGAAAGTCATCGCAAATTATTGAGCAACACCAGATTTATGCTCTACATTATCCATGAACGATTATTCCATGTGCATTGACACATGGTGACCCTCTGCCACTTGTCATATAATACTGATAGAAAATCGAAGAATGGTGATCCGATAGATCTTTATTTAACATTTAGCCCTTTAGGAAAATTTTGTTAACTACTAATTCTTAAAACCGCTTCATATATCAATTAATAAACAATTTAAACATGTGGATTGAATACTCTAGCTGTAAAACCAAACCTTTTTTTTTGTGGCAATTTCCTTGCGTTAGTCTGGTTTGTGTTTTTAAAAAAACACGCAGCTCTGATTTAATACTCTCGACTGTCGGTGTACTAGGGTTCCTTGTACTTTGAAAAGCGGTGTATTAAGTTTTTCTATGTCAGCTTTAGAATACTCCTAAATTCCTAATATATAATATGTCTTCCAACTTGTTTTTTTTTAATTTTCAGGTTGTTAAAATGATCACTTTCAGAACTAAGATTACCTCCTATGTCGGTATTGTTGTTGCTTTTGGAATCAAAGATCTGGCACATTAGGCATACTGAGGAGATGTAGAAAAATTAGAAAAAAAAACTCTTTCTGGTATATTTTATAATTTTTAAGAGTAACATTGGCTTTTTTCTCTAATGTGCCACTAAAATACCGAGACCTCACTACGCTCGGCGTTTTTTTTTTCTTTTTTTTTAAATTGTGCCCCTAGAGAAGGATATTCGTTACTGATGAGGTGGGTCCCAATGACCTGCCTCAATAAAGTTTAAACGTTATCGATGCGAGTCCTTTAGAAAAAGAAGTGAAAACAACCACAATGGATATGGGACGTTAAACCCAGTATTGTTCGATGGCTTGGGTCTGACGAAAATTTGCCAGCAAATTCCACCGGCGGATCCGTTCACAACCCCCCCCCCCCTCCATCACCACACACGCCATAAATGTAACTGTATACAGTTTTTTTGTGTCTGAAAAGTAAATAAATTATGTATCATCTAGTGAAACGGTAGTGAACATAATCTGTTTTCCGTTCAATTCCCCTGGTCCATTTTTCCAGCCCTGAATAACGGCTATATTTGTATTGGGTCGACATTGTTTACTGAAATGTCACACACAACTTTCATGTAGAAATGTTTTATCAATAAGGACATTACGTCACTTTGTGTCACTATGCTTTGTGTACATTTGAGGAATTAGCAATTAGCAATGAGGGGCATTACCCTTGAAATGGGATCATAATAGCTTCAGGTTTTCAGGTACTATTTTTATACTTATACGGAAGTTTTATCTGTTGTTATTGAATTGTTTGTTTTATCTTTTCAGTGATCATTGTGTGAATACACATTGATCAGCCTGGTATGACATTTATACAACTTTCGTTTTGTCGAGATACCATGGAAAAAATCCAACGGACTGTACAAAATTGCTATGAGAAGAATAAAAAAAATGATTGCTTGTGAATGACATTTCAATAAATAGTTAATTGTTTGTCTGAAATTAACCGATTGCAAAAGTTCAGAGGTTATTTGTAGTTATGTTTTGACTTTGATTTTCGGTATATATTTGTAGAAATTGTAAATAACCATTGGAAAGGGCCAGGATTATTTGTTCACATGCCCGTGGATACAAGATAATTATTTCACACAATTCATTGTTGAAAAGCTTTCACAATTTTGATTCTTGTTCCATTTTAATTAAGCTTCCTGAAAATATTTCAATCTCAAAGAGTTTAGTATATACAATCGGAGCTCTGTTATATAAACTGTTCATCTTGCCAGTTATAACTCTGAATTCTAGAATTCAAAAATGCGATTTTGATTTTAACAATTTCCTTGAAACTCTAAACCTATTACATTTTCTTTCATAACCTAATTTGTTCCCAAAAATCCTTTCGATTGAATATGAACGTTGAAGTTTTCTTCAATAAAATATGAAAACGTATAGGATGCAGAATTTTTTTCCTCTGCATCCTATACTTTTTTGTATTACATTTTTTCTGATTACTGATTGGATTTTTTTTTTTAAATTTGTTTTATTTTCTGGTCGGGAGAGGGAAGGGGGGCGGGGGTAACTGTTGTTGATTTTTTTGTATTTAATCTAATTGCAACGCTAGCAAGAGATGTTTCATTTAGTATAGAATCTCACGATGAAGTCTGTAACAGTTACATATGCAGTTGTAAAAGGAAATTTTGCTTCTTTGTAGAAAACTCAATCATTTATAACAAGAGATTAAAGAACTTTGTCGTAGAAAAATGTTTTTTGCTGCCAGTTGGTGTTTAGGTCGTTGGATATGGATATTACCAATAATTACAAATGTATGGATATGGATGTCATTGGGAACAACGTAAGTTTGATTCCTATAATCTGTCTGTAATAGGAATTTTGTACGAAAAATAAACGTGCTAAAATTTTCAAACAAATTCGAATCGATTGCACGAACATACATCTGTATTTGGTGATTTTGTTGCACTAAAGAAACACAAATTGTTGAAATTGCTATCTGCAAATGTTGAGTATTACGTTTGTTCGTATTACGTTTGTTAGAACAGTGGCGGATCCAGCGGGGGGG
>MJUU01057216.1:29804-40388 GCA_002080025.1 Modiolus philippinarum | reverse complement strand
CGGACAGTACCTGTGTGTATTGTCTTCATGTTTTATGTACTTCATTGTAAGGGTACTCGTCTTGATAAGTTGGACTTTTTTCTAGTTTGATTTTTACTGTGAGTCTTTTTGTGTATTTATTTTTAGCCATTCACCACACATAGGGGAGGGTTTGGATCCAAGAAAACGAGTTTAACCCCACCGCGATTTTTTGCGCCAGTCCCAAGTCAGGAATATGTTGGTCATTGGCTTGTCCTTGTCTTCTTATAAAATTTTAGTTTCTTGATATTTGGGTTATTGGATGAGGTTTGTTTCCATTGATTTATTCACTTGTTTACCTTTTCGGGGCCATTTAGGGCTTACTATATGGTGTGAGGTTCCTCACTGTGTTGAAGACCATATGGTGACCCCTTGATGTTTTGTTTTGGGTCGTTTTGACCTGGATATGGGATGTTGTCTCCTTGACATTTACCCCATTTCCTTTCTTTTTCATACAAAAAGCAGTTGAATATCGGCCGCTCAAATTTTGTATTGAACGTATGCGTTGCTTATCCACTTGAACTAGTTGAACGGAGCGTTGTAATTAAGTTGCGTTTGAATAAAATGTCTAAAGTAAAAACATGGTAAATAACTAAAACTTACAATCACATGAGCTACAGATTATGATATCCGATCATTTATAAACTGTGTCTTAATAGCTATGTACATAGAAATTTTTCTGTAATAGAGCAAACGCATTACTTGAATTATAGTAAAAAATCTCTTGGTTAAAAAAAACAGGAATATCAGCCTGATTACGAGTAAGACAGATCTTGACAGACCGAAACAAGTAGGGCACTGTGACTTACAATTTTTGTACTTATTAATTCAGCATTCACGCTTACGTCCGAGTCAATTTCATAAGTTACTGTATATGGAAGAGTTATCTAAATATTTCCATATCCATGCCATGAATGATGATAAATTACCATCTTGACAAGATAAGGTCATTATGACCTACACTTCCGGCTTGTGACCTGCATACATCCAAATTTTTGTTCGACTTTATATCTCAACATTACATATTCATGTATCTTTTACAAAAAAAAATATGAATATAATAAACATATTTATATATTAATACCCCAAAAGATTATTATAGTATAGATAAATGGGTATTTTTATAATAACCCTGATGTGTGTTCTAGGTCTGTAATAGTGATCTGAGGATAGCTGTAATGGCACGAGGCAACGCCGAGGGTCAATACAGCATCCGAAGACCATTATTACAGACCGATGACACATTACCGTGCTATTATGATAATGCCAATTTCTTAAATCCTTTTATTTACAAATGGATGAACTTAAATGTTTTGAAAAGTAAATGAAATGTATACTAAATGTTTTTCTAAAAATTCTGAAATGAAAGGTAATTTGTGGGATCAAATCATTGGCGAATCCAGGGGAGAGTTCCGGGGATTGGAACCCCCCTTTTTCTGGATTTTTTTTAGTTTCGCGCAGAATTAAGGTAAAAATTGACAAAAAAGGTAAAAAAAAATAGACTGAATGGAATCCACTTATCTTGAAGCCCATCGGGATCCCCTTTTTCTCGGCTGGATCCGCTGACCAGCTCAAATATCTGAAACAAACATCTTATCCTTCATGGATCTTCACTCATCAGATATAAGATTTTACCCCGAAAAAGTCAAGTAATGATGTACATGTATTTATATTTTCTGAATGTGCTCAACTTAAAGACTTTAAAATGTCAAAAAAGAAGTTATAATTGTAAAATGGATGTAGATAGGTTAGATAATTAGTTTAAATTACAGAAAAGGTCGTGGTAAATTGATTTAAACTATTGATTTTGTTCAGTTTTGCCCGTGAAGTTGATGACAGGTGAATGCGTTTTCTTAATTTCTCATGTGCTTTAACAGAAAGATTACCGAGGTGAATTTTTTTATGTAGAGTCAATTTCTTTATATACGAGCAATACAACATCTCTACTGCTGCAGTAAGTCGGCTTCGAATGTCCACTGTCTAAATTGTTCTATTTCCTGACCGCTTCGATACGCGCAACTTCCTTATTGGATTGAACGTGGGTTAGATACAGTGTTCTTTTTGGCAAATCCTTTCAAATCATTTTTGACCTCGGTACCTTAATCTTGGCGTAATTTTTTTTTCTTTTTTTTGGGGGGGGGNGGATTATAAAGTTTCACATTGGAATGAATCATTCTACCCAAACTGCAGGGTTTTTTTTTCTAAGAAAACTCAAAAATAAAGTTGGTTTATATGAACACTTTAATATCTTAAACGAAAGAAAGACTATTCAGCTTTAAAAAACTACTACCTGTAATTTGTATTTTTCACCTGACTGGTTGCTATAGCAACAAAAATAAAAGGAACTGGCATAGAGTTCCATCCTGTTACCAATATGATCAATATTTTAAAATGTCTAAACCAGGCGGAAGAGACAGTGTGAATTTATTTTACTTTGATAAATGTTGAGAGAAATGATCATATTTGATAAAATCTATTCTGAATTTCCTGTAATATAAATAATTATAGAAAAACATACCCGTTTCCTAGTACCTATGACGTTCGGTTAGCATTTTTCAATTTGGTCTAGGATTCAAACATTTTCCCAGAAATCCTAGAATAGTTTTGCAAACTGAGATGAATTTATCTGGTAGAGAATGCTCTGAGCTTTACTCACAAAGCAATATTATTTTAGTTTATAAGATCTTAAGAATAAATTTGCAAATTTGATTACAGTAACAGCATAGAATTCACTGCAACAAAAGGACTATTAGTAAAAGGATAGAAGATTTTATTCCCTCCTGTTACTTTTATATTCTGTGCTGTTACCAACTTTTTCCATACTGTTACTGTTCATAAATATTCAATTTTTCCCATTTTTTTTCTAGTTGTGTCGATTAGTAAACATATTTTGTTTGAAAATTATTCAGTGTACTCCCCTTTTGAAAAATCCTTTTAAAATCCTGTAGAAATTTGTAATTAACTGTTCTTTTTTCCTTCCTGTTACATCTTAAGATTCTGTGCTGTTACTTTTATCCGAGTTTTTACTACTTTGTACACTTATAATATTTCTAAATCTGACCAGAAAGCATTGAAATATCGTTATCATTATTGCTTAAAGCATTCGTTAATACGACCCTTGTTTAGTTTTTTAATTAAGTAAAAACATTGAAAAAAAATCATTTTTGTTCCCTTCTGTTACCTCATGAAGGGTAACAGGACAGAAGGTAACATAATTGAACTTTTCGATATTTTTCAATTTTCCAGGAAAACCCTATGATTGCTTCACAATCTTTAAATGTTATTTTAATGTACCCACATTACACTTAATATAGTGTAATGTTGTGCGAAAGATATGTGTTCTTACTGTAAAAAAGTTGGTAACATCACTGAAATCAAAATGCACTATAGCAGTAGTTCCTACCTTTGATGTCTTATGATTTTGATTTTGTGTGCTCTACAATTGCTGCAGGTTGTGAATTTCTACAGGTGCATTGTGGTTAAATGATCGGGCTCAGATCGGTGTTTTAGTAAACCTAAAATTATTCCATGGTAACAGCAAGGAATTTAAAAGTCTGGACAGACCTTAAAACCTTAAAATTGTATACAAAATGACCTTAATTTCAAGTAAAACTGTCATTTTTTGTTTCTTTATGTTTCATTCTTATATTTGGACATAATTAATAGAACTTGTAATTCGTTGGTCAATTTTTATGCGCCTGTAAAGTTTGAAAATCTAGCTCTGGACAAACCATTTTCCTTGGTTGTTGGGTAATTAAACTCCTTAAAATATTACTTTTATTATTAAAAAGTCAATCAAAATGCATTTGATAAAAGAAAATAAGTTTATCTTCCCAAAACATTCTTTGCCAGGTGTAATAAACGAAGAATTACATCAATATTGCTATTTAAACGCCGTGGACAAAAAACCTGCACTTTCGGTAGAATGCATGACTTATTATATATCTTTCGAATGGTAAATGATAATTGCCTTTATATTTTGCATGTGCATTCCTTGTGGCAAGACCTTTTGATTGGTACCAGAATATTTAACCTTGTGAATGTGAACAACTGCATAAAAACTTAAAAGTGAGAATATCTTTTGAATTGTAAGTGACAGGACTTTCATATTTTGCACGTGTATTCCTTGTGGTAGGACCTCTCAGTTCGTTCCAGAATATTTAACCTCGTGACCTTGACCTTGACACTTGACTATTCGGTAAAATTTCACCAGACAAATGAAATTATATTGTTTTATTTTATATATAGAATATAGAGACATTCAACTCATTAATGAGAAAATGTTTCTTGTGTCAATAGAATTTGTACTGTAAAAAAATATTTTAAATTATTCAGCATATTTTCTTAATCTAAAGCTTAACTTTTGTCAATATCCTTTGAATAGTAAGAGAATATTTTGAGATCACAGGTGTATTCATTAAGTCACCTGAACTTATGCATGTGTGATGGTTACTCTATTTCATAATATTTTTCACTTTCTTTTTACATGTATTTATAGTTTTCATAACGAGAAAGAATTGTATATCGATGGATATCAACTTGAGTTATGTAATTCCAAAATATAATAAATGAGCCTTTGGCGAGTTTATTATATTTGAAATTACATAACGAGAGTTGATATCCAGCGATATACAATTTTTTCGAGTTGTTAAAACTATTTCTCTTATGATTTTCATAATATTCAGTGCCGAACTGCTGTTTTTGTTTCAAACAACAACACCGTTACTAGGTAACGTTAATCACGGCCAACGAGATTTCACAGTGGTCCAATAAAAACGTCGAAAAAATAATAGCACATCACGCGTGATGTGTTATTACTTGACGCTCGACCAATGAAATTCCTGTAAAAGCGATTCAACAAGTTCATATCTAACTCCAGCTTCAAAGTCTCGTTATGTACCACAAATAACTATTCATGCAAGGAATAGATAATAAGCGTGCATCATAAGAGAATAATATATATCAGTGTTGAGGGATGTTACTGAAATAATTATTCCTTTTCTGATGAAATCCATATCTTCTATATATTCCTCCACTGTTTTGGAGAACCAATGTTAATAAACTAGATCCAGATGCAATCAAAAGATCAGAGTACTGATAGCACTGAAAGACAGAAACACAATGGTAAATTTTAAATGTTTCAAAAAGGGGGGTAAAAATTGTTTTCTTGATAATAATTGGATATTAATTGGAGGGGGTCTTTTGGCTGACTTCTGTGTTTGCATTTAATTATAATCATCATTTGTTTTGATTTAACTTTTCAATTGATATCAGAGTTTATTACTGCATATTAATTTGTCAGAAGCACATTGATAATTGTTCAGCATGTTCAATGTGCTAAATGTTTCTTCTTAACTTCTACTCGGGAGTATAGGTGTTTCACAAAACATATCTTGTTCCTTCATTCATAATACATATCGTAAAAATAGCAATAGAATGCCGAATACACAAGACCAAAGATATGTTATCAATATGAATGATATTCAAGAGACATAGGGTCAGACATAGGATTTTGAACTTTGTGCATAGGAAGGGATTTTGTTATGATTTTACATGTATAATAATTATGTTACTATTGTATAAATAACATGTGTGTGAGGAAAAATGAAAAAAATTGACTTTCAGAATACATGTCAAATATTCGGTATATCAATATAAAATACTTTATCTGATTACCTCCCTTTTAAAATATCAATTGACATGCTATAGTTGACGTATTGTTATTCAAAATTCAAATGGTAAACTGTCCTGAGATTTTAATATATTGTTAACGAAGCCAGACCTAATTTATTCATGGTGAAAAAAATAGGAAAATTGAATGAAAGGTTTTTTCATGCCTTGGTGGTGCCTAAAACGATACGTATGCCAATTGATTTCTCTGTGTCGTATAACACTACACATGACTTTGCTGTCCTAAATGGTGAAAAGGTAACACTGTCATCCGTTGCCAAGAAGCTAAAGGGTCAAGGGACACTAGTTAAAAATAACAAAATGCCAAAGTCACTGTAAATTTTAGCTTTTGCATTTAGTATTATCACTGCACAAATTGAAAGGGACAATTATTGCAAATTTTGATTTCTTTGAATTGAAAAGGCCAACTACGTTGTTGATTGCTACTAATAAATCTATATAAATGTTGTAGAAAGTAAACATTTTTTTCCTTTTATTTGTTTATGTATTAATTTGGTTTTTTTCTTGCAGTGGCTGCAAATGCTGAAATGAGATTTGTTTTCATACGGGAAAACATGAATAAGGGACGTTCAAGCTACAGTTTTCATTGGAAAAGGGTCAATATTGCAGGACTTGTACTTGCGCTGGTTTCATCACTTGGACTGTTGTTTGTGGCATGCTTTCAGGTATATATATGAAGTACATGTACATGTGTGTTTTATAATTCACATTAAGCTGAATCAGAAATAGGTCTGATTACTTTCATCAAATTACATTAAATTACAATTACTTTCCCAAATGTATGATTAAATTAAATTGATGATAACAGCATTTTTAACACGATTAAATTAAATTGATGATTACATTGAAGAGTAATCATGATTACACCTGATTACATTGAATTCTTTAATAACTATTGTTGCGAAATTGCAATATTTAAGTTCTTTTTTAACTAAAAAAGAATTTAAACCTTGTTCTTCTTGATATAGTATTTTTTCTCAGTGTGTTTGGCATAAGTTTTTCATATACACAATCACTCCATGCCCCTTCATTTTCACTTCTTGGTATGGTTTCTGTAAATGTATATTGGATTATCTTTTTTTTACATTCAAGCTAACAAAATCAAAGTGTTATACATGTATATGTATAATAATGCCCTAAGGGACAAAACAAACCTTAATTGTTTTCTGCCTGTCAGATCAAAGGTGAAATTTACACTGATTAAACAAAGGATTGAAATTTTGACTTTTAAATAAACAACAATTAATTATGACAATAATTAAAACTAAATCAGGACTTATATTTCACAAATTTATCTTTTTATATACCACCATTTCCATGTAATAAAATTGTTTTTGATCATGTAGTGATGAATCCACGGAATAGGGTTTCCAATAATAAATTAGTAAAAACAACTCAGAAAAGGGCCTGAATGAACCAGTTGTGTAAAATTTGAAAAATCTTTACAAAGATTAGATGCTGAACTTAATCAGAAGACAGACACTTAAACAAAATCTGATTTTCTCTACGTTTTGGTATTCACAATATAATCTGTAACAAAATTAAAATGAATTTCCTTTTTGTATTTTTGATCAAATTTATGAAAATATATATCACATACAATTGCCTGATCTTACAAACATTTGACCATTAAGAAAAACTTTTGTTAATTTATGAATATAAAAAGATGAACATTTTTTCCAATTACATTACAACTTAATTGTATGGAATTTTATGAGATTTATTAAATGGTATGAAAACAGTCATGATTTGAGATTTTAATATTTTCCATTGTAATCAGAATGTAATCATAAAATAATCATTATTACAGGCCATTTTTGAAAGTAATCGATTAAATTAAATTACATGTAATCAGATTTTTGGATGATTAATGATTACACTGATTACTTTGAAAAATGTAATCGATTATAGCTGATTAATGATTACAATTACAATTACCCCTTTTCTGATCTGAATATATTGAAATATTCAAGGATTTCTGAAGTCAAATTCTGGAGATTACAAGCTGAAAATCAGCGAAGGACATTGCGATCTACTATTTATATCTTATAAAACACTTTTTTAATAGCATGATGTTGTTTAATTGTATTATAAACTTCTCTTTGCTATTACATATAAAATAATTATGGGTACACTTTGTTCAATTATTATTATCTGAATTTATGCAAATTCTAAACACTAAGGTTTAACGCCCCCATCATAGTTTTGTCCTTAGCTATATTTGATATTACTGATTATTCGGATTTCGTTTGGTTTATATATTTTAAACATTTTTTTGAAATTATGGATTTCTTATATTTTGGTTCTAGTGCTGCTGATGAGGATTTATTTTTTTTCCGAAATGGCCATACAGCTCATTAAAATTATTGCAGTTGGAGTTAACATATGTATTATGGTCTCATGTTCATTTACCCATATCCTTTCGTAAAATATTGTAACCTATTTCTCACAGCATGTTCGAATTTGCAATCGAGGAAAAAAATCAAACTTTCTTGGACATGTTAGCCTCCATTGATTGCTTTGATGAGGGGAGTGTATTGGAATTTTTTGCCAACACTTATTTGATTATTAAACCCCCTTCTTGACTATTTGATTACCATTTTTAGAAAGAAATACCCAAAATACCATTTTTCAAGCCAATCATTATCGTTTATATGTGTGAAACGTCACTGATTCATTCTTTGGTACCCGCTATGTGGAGCCTCAATTGAGTAAAGGTTTTTGTTTATTTTGTTTTTGTATGTTTGTTTATTTGTTTGTTTGTTTTTGTTTTTGTTTTGTTTTGCATGTGGCTTAGTTTTTGCAGGTAATAAGTCTATTTTACTGATGTTAAAATTTTATTCTTAGTAGGGTACTACAGGATAAGCTGTTAAAATAGTATAAAAGACAAATGTAATTCGTAAAGGTAACACAGATGTCTATTCAGGCATGTGCTCGCTGTAGAGCTTTATAAGTTACAGATTGTAACGTATGCATGTGTAATTGGTATAACTGTATCAGTTAAGTCTTAAGACTTTTGGTAGACTATAAAGTCCTGTTTATGTTGCATTTACAGACTCTTGTCTATTTAAATTCTATAAGTCATGTGTAATTTTTGTATCTGTAAGAGTCATAAATTCTAGCTTATTCTAAGTCTATAAAGGCATATGTATTATTTAAAGTTCTTACCTATTCAGGGCTAATTTATATCGATGTAACGGGTGTAGATTTTAGCCTACTCTGACACTATAGAAAGAGGTATGTACATTTTGTATAGCTGTAACATGCAGAGATTCTGAGATTTTAAAAGATGTGTTTTTCTATAGCTGTAATAGGCATACTTTCCGGCAAATTCTGGGGCATGTTTGTTTAGTATAGTTGTATATTCTAGCCCATTTTCTTAGGCAATAAACGAATATGTACATGTATTTTGTAGAAATGTAACATGTGAAGATTTTACCTATTCCGTGCCATAAAGGCACGATGACTTTGTATCGATTAAACGAGTATATATTCGTGCATATTCTGACATTAAATGCATGGTAATTCTGTATATCTGTACCAAACAGATTCTAGTGCATTTTGAGGCTATAAGGACATGTGTGCTTGTGTTATTGTTGATCGGTAATTTGTATGAATTTCCTTTGATCTACACAGAATGATATTCCAAATATCACCAAACTGGACACTATCACGGAATAATCGGCTCACTGTGAAGGCGTTACGCGCGGGTTGCTTTGCTGACGTCATCCTTGGTACTATATGTCGTGTTCAAACGCCTAATACGTTGAATGAAGAATGCATACAAATTATTGCAATAAACAATAAAGTTGCCGTGATAAAATATGAATTCCAACTTCTTTCAATTTGTTATAGAGTTCTATTTTGTGAATAAACGATAAGAAAATAGGACATTTTGTTTTTGTTTATCACAGCCAAGTATAGGACATTTTGTTTTTGTTTTTGTTTATCACGGCGTAGCGCATCCTTCTCGCCTTAGCGGACTCACTTGATACCATTCTAAGTCTATAAAGAAATGTGTGTTTTGTAAACTTGTAACATGTATAGATTCTAACTCACTCTCGGGATATAAAGACCGGTGTGTTTTGTATACATTTAAATCTATGCCTGTGCTGGTGGCCTGTTAGTCCAACTGGGTATTCACCGACCAAGTAGCCAGTACTTTGGTGTTGGGCCGAAAACCGATTTTATCTGGAAAATTGCAATATCTAAATTTAACAAAATTTTGTTAAAAACTAAGGATTATCTCCCTATCTGATTTTGGCTTTTCTATTTAGATATTATTGGCCATTTTCTCTCTATCAGTCTTTACACATATTTCGGTATATGGATTTCCAATATTTTGATTTTATCTGCACTGAAAGTAGTAGGGGAAGGACGAGATGAGTCGTATTTGCGGTGGATTAGGTGGATTACGGAAGTGACGTCACCGGAAGTCACGTGACCGGAAGTATGACGTCATCGGAAGTCACGTGACCGGAAGTATGACGTCGGTGACGTCACCGGAAATGACGTCAACGGAAGTGAGTATAACTTTTAGCTTTTTACTGCGTAAAAAAGGGGGAGGGTCGTCCATTCCCCAACTACTATTTTTAACCTCGATTTCCAGAGTTATCGTTCGTTTCCCGTACAATGTATATATCAATCCGGGGTACCATTGAGCTCCTACAGCGATTGGTGAAGGTTTCAAGTCTCTATCTCTAACCGTTTGGGAGATAGGGGTACCCGAAAATTCGGGAATGGCCCAAATTTCAATTTATCCGAAGCCAAGTACTATAGTAATGCTATATATGTATTCAGGGTAACTTTGTCATTCTAAATCGAATGGTGACATGTATAAAGCCCTATCTTTAATATTTGGGGTGTAATGAGGGG
>MJUU01057216.1:3534-19274 GCA_002080025.1 Modiolus philippinarum | reverse complement strand
CACTTTCTTTGTGCTTCCCAAGAAGGATGGAGGGATGCGCCCAATTCTAAATTTGAAGTCAATTCTTCCAAAACTCATTTCAAAATGGAGACTTTGAAATCTATAATCCAAGCTCTTCAAAGGGGAGATTGGGCTGTAGTCTTGGATCTGAAAGATGCATATCTTCACATTCCAATTTATCATCCTCACAGAAAGTATCTGAGATTTTGCATCAACGGTATTCATTACCAGTTCAGAGTCATACCATTCGGGATAGCAATTGCACCAAGAATATTTACAAAAGTAATGAGTGCAGTAGGGGGGTTCCTAAGAAGTCATCAGATTCACATCTACATGTATCTGGACGACTGGTTAATGAAAAATCAATTGAAAAAGCTGTTACTTCAGCAGTAAAAGCGAACAGTTCAGCTTTTGATAAACTTGGGTCTAATCTTAATCATTCCGTCACAAAGAATTCCCTATTTGGGGCCTTGTTCGATCTAGAGAAGGGACTGGTGTACCCATCATAGGATCGTTTCTCTCACATAGTAGAGGTAATCTCGGTTGTTTCAAGCAGCCAATAAGTGCCAGCAAAATTGATTTTACGACTTCTCGGGATGATGGCTTCATGCATAGATTTAGTCCCGTTTGCACGATTACATATGCGTCCAGTGCAGTTATTCCTCCTGTGTTTTTGGCGTCCACATCAGGAAAGCCTTTTTCATTCTATTCCTGTAATTCAGTCTCTCATTCAACATCTTCAATGGTGGAAAAAGAGGGAGAATATATTCAAAGGAGTACCAGTTCAGGGCTATCCACACTCTCTGACATTGTGGACAGATGCCAGCTCCTGGGGTTGGGGAGCTCATTTAGGGTCAGTGCATCTTTCAGAAAAATGGTCAGTCCAGTATCTCAACAAACATATCAATTGGCTGGAATTGAAAGCAATTTGGAATGCATTAATCAAAGTAAAAGACCTAGTTCAGGGCCAAAATATTCTAATAAGATGCGACAATTCAACAGTAGTTGCATATATCAACAAGCAGGGAGGGACAAAATCACCAAGGTTGTGTTTTCTACTTTGGGACATGTTTCAATGGTGTCTCGATTGGGGTATTCATCCCATAGCCTCCCATATACCAGGCAAACAGAATTGCTTGGCATACAGTCTTTCCAGGGGTCACACTCTAGTAAAAGTCACCGAGTGGAGTCTCCATTCCACCTTGGTCCAACAAGTTTTTCAGGTGTTGGGTACTCCCTGTATAGATCTATTTGCAACCAGACACAACCACAAACCCCAAGTTTTCTGCAGTCCCTTTCCAGATCCTCTGGCGTATGCGTGCGATGCTCTGTCTGTCAGTTGGAACAGGATGTTTATGTATGCCTTTCCTCCCCCTATTTTGATTCCCAAAGTTTTGGCGAAAGTGAAAAGGGACCTGTGTGTTCTGCTTTTAGTAGCACCCCATACACCTAAGTAATCGTGGTTTCCTCAATTATTGGATCTTGTAGTGGATATACCTGTAAAATTGTCACTAAGACAAGACATGCTGACACAAAACAGGGGTCAAAGCATTCATCCAAACCCCCAAAGTCTAAACTTGGCAGTGTGGAAAATATCAGGAGATCTCGCTCTTCAAGAAAATGTTCTAAAGAGGCTTCCAAACTTATTGCTAGGGCATGCAGAACATCTACCAGAAATTTGTACGAAGCCAGATTACGAATATAAAGAGGCTGGTGTACTGAAAGGAGTGTCTGTGCCCCTGAGGCTTCTAAAGAAGATATTGCAGACTTTTTTGTTTATTTATATAAAGTAAAAAATTGTTAAGCTTCAACTATTAAGGGTTACAGGTCTTCGATTAGTTCCATTCATAAGGGTTGGAAGGATTCAGGCTCTTCTGTCAGTTCAGATGTACAGTTATCAAAATTAATAAAAGGATTTTTAATGATTCTTCAAATATCAGACCTTTGTTACCAAATTGGGACTTGCCTTCGGTTTTGTGGAAATTGTGCGAGTCCCCTTTTGAGCTGTTGGCAGATTGTGATCTTAAGTTTCTAACTTGGAAAACTGTCACACTGGTAGCTCTAGCTTCAGCTTCAAAGTTAGCGAGATTAATTCCTTGTCAGTTAAAGAAGGAAATATTAGATTTGAGAAACAAGGTATCAGGCTTTTGCCAGACTTATAATTTTGGAGCAAGACGCAAAAATTAGGCAAGCCTTGGACTCCTATTTTCATACCAGCATTCAATACTTATGTTACAGATGAAAGCGATCTATTGCTTTGTCCTTATAGAGCATTAAAATTTTATTTGAATAGAAATCAAAGTCGAATATCGGGGATAGAAGCATCATTCTTGACATACCAGAAAGGGGTTTGTAAACCAGCTTCTAAAGGCACTATCAGTAGATGGATAGTGTCCGATATTAAATATGCTTACAGCCTTATGGATAATTCCAATCAGACTGTCAGAGCTCACGATACTCGAAGACTTTCTACTTCTTGGGCTTTATATAATGGCGCTTCAATATCTGAGATAGTGAAGGCAGCACACCGGGCATCAGAGAATGCTTTTACCTCATTTTACTTGAAAGATGTTCCTGTAGCTGAGGCTCGTTTTGCCAGAAAGGCCATTCTGGACGCAGCTAAAGGGTCTAAATTATGACGCAGAGATGCTGTGCAGTGTTTTCCATTCGCCATTTCAGCTGGCTTTGCCGACCACGTTCTTTTGCAGGCCGACCACCTTTGCCTTCGTCAAGGTGGTCGGTAAAAACGGATATTTTTCAGTTCCGCACCGAAGTAGTTCCGTCGTTGTTTTCATTAGAGAAAATGGCGGATCCGAACAAAAAGGAACAGAATCGATGTATTCTTTCGTACAGAACGAAAAGAGAAGATACCGAACGAAATTATTCAAATCAAAGAGAACGAACCTTTGGAGAAATCATCAAAATGGGGACCACCATTCAGTTTGAATATACTGGTACGAGAAAATGATCAAAACATCGAGTACGAAAACGAAAGGGATGATAAACACATATAATAATAACAAACAATTCACATTTTAGTTCTGTATGCCATATATGTACAAAAAGCGGTCATGGAATGCAAGCAAAAGTGTGTTATACTCATTAAAAAGTAAAACCCAAAAATAAAACATGAATTGATTGTCAAATCTGAATAACAACAAAACAAAAATTTATTACTCTTAATTTACTGAAATATGTATCACGTAATTAAATTTACAGTTTTCTATATACATTACCAAAATACAGCATGCAAATGCTGCAAATATACAAAAGCCGGCTATGACAGCCGGCTGTCTTGAATTTCAAAAACAACAACCTTTCGTTTGGCAAAAAAGGAAAACACTGCTGGGTGTGAAGTTTGGCATTTAGGTGAGTTTGCTTTAATTTTGCTTATAAGGTTTAAGGCCTACCCACCTCCTGCTTAGCTACAAATTCTGTTTTTTTGCAAAAAGTTGATGCAGGTAAGTATAGTTAGTGATATAAACTGTGGGTTTTTTAAAATGTAAAACCCCTGTTTATGAAGTAACTATACTTACCTGCATCTCCCTTCCTCCTCTCCGTTAGGCCTTCTGGGTTATTATATAGTGTTGCCTCACAAAACTGATATCCCGGATTTTACTTCATAAACAGGGGTGTTACATTTAAAAAAACCCACAATTTGTTTTGCGAGTATGGAATCCTCAGCTTGTATTGCATCGAGTGCGAAGCACGAGATGCAATACGGGCTGAGAAATCCATCCGAGCAAAGCAAATTACTAATAGTATTTTTATCGCTAATTTTGTTATTAATATATACCAGATATATGTATTTTGTCTATTGGAATATTTTTTCAGGTTAAACATGTAATTTTTAGTTAAATGTAACGCTTTTTTGATAGGATTATTTTTTTTCACGAAACGTCACGCGACTTTATATTAATACGCTGTTGCTAACGTTCCATACAGATTGACGATAATATGTTCATATCAGCGCAGTGCAGTGATAATAGAATTATCGTCGCTCCGGAACAATTGAAAATCAAGCAAATTAGCGATAAATCATTAAGATGTTTGAAATGTTTGAAAAAAAACAACACTCAAATACCCACACAGTATGTCGATCATCAGCATTTTATATCTGAACATGATGTAGTTTTAGACCCACACATACACACACAAATGTATCTCTACTGTAAGATGTTCCAATACGAGCCTTAGTGGAGCATTTCCCATTTTGTTCCAGTTTTCACATTTCCTAACTGGTCTGGAAAAATCTATTCGAGAATACAACTTTCTTTGTTTTACATTACATTATTAGACTAAAAAATTTCTATGCCTTTACCAAGTTTATAAAGAAATAGCTTTCATTTCGTTGCTTGTAAGTGAATGGTGAATAAAAGGATATGGAGTAAATGCACATGAGACAAAGTCTCTACAAATACATGATAAAAACAAGCAAAGGAACAACGCTTTTATTGTTGTTCTTCATCTTGAAGTCACCATGAGTGGTTCAACAATGAGCTTTGCTCATACCTCATAGTAGGTTCAAGACGGCCCCTAGCACCGGTTTAAGCGGAATTCTTTGCTAATTGTCGAGCAACGCTACATCCATGTCTTCATTGGTCATGGGTGCGGGATTGTCAACAAACATCAATTAAACTGGCAAAGTGCTCTTACAATGACTGTCATCCTTTGTCCGACAAAAGCACTAGTGTCTTAAGCTAGTGGACGATTACAACATATAGACAAACACAGGCCACTCATCAAGTCGAATGTAAGAAAACTTGGCGTTATAAAATGGTGAGATGTGGGCATTTACAGGTGGTCAGGATTACATTTCGAAATTACAAAAATAAATGCCAAAATGTGAAAGTATGAATAGTATATCGATATGAGAAATTCTCTCACGCACAAGTACACCATAACTGAAAAATATAGAGAGCATACATCTCTCGCACGGGGACTCCACACTGCAGGAGAGACAAACTCCAGTCGTAAATGGTGAATAAAAGCATATGAAGTCCATATCTGCCAACTACTTGCCGCCATGAAAGCATCAAATCTGAATTTTTCAAGAGCAATTATTTCTTCCTTGCTTAAGACAACAGTCACTAGTTTAATGTGTGGTTGTTATAATATCATGAAAATGTGACAAATTATGAAGCTTCTTTTTTAGGTTTATAAATGGTAGGATTTGTCTCACTTATGAAAACCTGAGCATTTTTTATAGGAGGCATGAAAGCTTTATTTTAGAAAAGTACTTAACATTACTCGATGCAAAACATTTCTCAATCATTTAGTGCTCGTTATAGAAACTGTATTTGCAATTCCATATTATTAATGGATCAGTTAATTGTACTTGAAAATGAAGTGTGTGACATTATTTTATTATTAGCAACGAAGGTTTTTTTATTTAAACATATTTTTATTGTTTTAAGGATGTATTAAGAGGCATTTATTTACTATCGTCAATATCAGAATGGCTACTGGTGTTGTCCGTTATGTTCTTTCTCCTGTCATTTATTGGCTGTTTTAAAGAGTTTAAAGTAATAACAACAGATGTTCAGATGATTGAGGATAACAGAAAGTATGAAGAAAATGGACAGGTTGGTATCGTTCTTTTTTCATTCCCAGATTTTTTGTTAGATTTTGGAACTTCTTTGATTATTTTCACTTCATTTCTTCATACATTTTAGCACAATTACCGTGACTTTTGAATAAGTAATGCAAAGATATGGAGCTATCGGACATGAGTACAAATACATGGTACAACCAAGCATTGAAATTCTCAGTATTCTTTTTTACGTTTGAAAATGGCATTTATTCAGTGCAAATGAATCGAAAGTCTACAGAGGTTTGGTTTTACGACACCCTTCAATCTTTGACTCATTAATAATACGACGGCAGTAGAATACCGAAGGAACAAAAAAGGAAGTGAAATTTACGAAAATCGAAGTCCAAAGGCATGACCAAAACGAGAACACAGAAAACAAAGACGCCAGACACAAAACAACAACGCTAGATAGACACAAGGCACAGAAACAGAAATCACAACATTCAAAACAAAGCACTCACAGAAACTGAGAGTGACATCAGATAACCCGGAAGGGTAAGCATGTCCTGCACTGTTAACAGCACCCGTCACACTGTGAATGGGTCAGTCTAGGAAAATGTCAAAGTCGGTAGTCAAATCTGGGAAGACGTGAATCTAGCTGAAAATGTCCACTTTCATTTGGGATACTGACACGTCATATCTTTCGATGGTGTTATGGTGACGGCCATAGAATTTCTTGAGGGATGAAATTACATGATGTATTATCATAATTATATATCACTTACAAATATCTTGTAATAGTTATTGTAAGTATTGCATTATTTAATTCGGATGTTTTATTTATGATTTTCATATTATTGTAGTTTTTATATGTGAAAAAGAAAGGAAATGGGGTTAATGTCAAGGAGACAACATCCAATATCCAGGTTAAAACGACCTAAAACAAAGCATCTAGGGGTCACCGTGCGGTCTTCAACACAGTGAGGAACCTCGCACCATATAGCAAACCCTAAATGGCCCCCAAGAAGGTAAAAAGTGAATAAATCAATGGAAACAACCACATCCAATAACCTAAATATCAAGAAACTAAAATTTTATAAGAAGACAAGGACAAACCAATGACCAACATATTCCTGACTTGGTGCAGGCGCAAAAATTGCGGTGGGGTTAAACTCGTTTTCTTGGATCCAAACCCTCCTTCTATGTGTGGTGAATGGCTAAATAATAAAAACACAAAAAGACTCACAGTAAAAATCAAACTAAAAAAAGTCCAACTTATCAAGACGAGTACCCGTACAATGTACAAAAGTACATAAAACATGAAGACAATACACACGGGTATTGTCCGGACAAATACTCGCGGTTACTGACAGCTAGCTAAGGACATTAATTCCGTTGACTATGATATCAAGCCTTCTTACATATGAAACTTCAATTGAAATACTTCTTAATAGATTTCGTATAACAACATCATCAATTATGAAATAAGAACATGATATTGTGCAATACCAAATACTGTCAATATGAAAAAATGTTTAAATTTTAGTTATGGTGTAAAGCATTTAGGAGCTGATCAATATTTTTGCCAACAAAAACCAGAAGACAAGATTTAACAACAATTTGTTTATTTTAGATCCATCTCCAGGAGCGACTCACAATGGACCCTGAATCTTAAAGATTATGGTAACACAAAACTTAAAGTATTGATATCTCATTTTAATTCTAATATGGCGCTCTTATTTTGCTTTGTGAACAGACATATGCTCTAAATCATATAGAGCATATCCGTATTGTACAACATATAATAATATACAGTTTAATTACAAAATTTTCAATTGTTGTTGTATATTTTTTGTTAGTTTCTTTCAAATATAACTTAATAGACCACTCACACACTATTTCTAAATCAATAAATTGAACCAGCCCACACCTTTATACCAGCTTCGATTTTAAAATACATACATGTAGCTGACAATATATAGATAGTGTCTTAAAATGTCAACTGTAATTGTACAAGGCTTAGAAACAGATTGACGTGCGAGCCTTTGGTGAGCATTTCAATCTGTTTCGTGCCGAGTACAAATACATTTGATATCTAAATACACTAATTATATATTGTTTGTATCCTGCAATACATAAAAGAACTTTATCTAATGAAAAATAATATTTTGGGGATTTTTGTGTGTTCATAAATACCGGAGGTGGGCATTGCTTAAATTAATATCCTGTATAGTATGCAAGATACAGCTAGGCAATATATTTAGGGTTTATCTGTATAGTTAAAGCTTCCATTGCAGGATAAGTATTTGATATTTTCATAAAAGATTATATTTTTCATTAGCTTATTAGCAAATTATATTAAATAAAATGACAAATATGTATTTCCCTATGTAATTTTATGGGTTTTTTTGCATGCCTTTTTCCGACATTTTTATTTCTATTTTCAAACCCAATATTGTCCTCTAAGAGCCGCTTCGAATTTTCAAAATGTTTGTTTGATACATTAGAATAGAAAAAAGATTATCGCAATTGGGCTTTTGCATAGAGCCTATTTGCAATAATCTATTTCATATGCAGAAATCAAATTTACAGTAACATCGGTATTTTGTTATTTATTACCACTGGGCCGATGCCTCTGCTGGTGTACTGTTAGTCCCAGTACTTCGGTGCTAGCCCGAAAACGATTTTATTTGTCTAAATTTAAGAAAATTTTGTTTTTTAAGACTAAGGAGTATCTCCCTCTTGCAAAGCTCTGTCCTTAACTGTTTTTTGGCTTTCCTATTTAGATTCCATTGCTTATTTGTTCTTTGTCAGATTATACACATGTTTTGGTATATGGATTTCCAAATATTTTGATATTATCTGCACTGAAGAGACATAAGTGGTCGAAATGCGCATATGCAGAAATTATATTTACAGTAACTTCGGTATTTTGTTATTTCTTAAATAGTTTTTTATACATTGTACTTGTTATCAGTATAAGTCTAAATTTTGAGGGTCATCGTAGGTAAAGGCAGGTACAAAAGGTAATCATAAACTTTTTCATATGTAGTCAATAATTATTTTCCTAAAACAGGGTGGTGCTTGTAAATATTAACAAAAAATTGGACCAGGTCTTATAATCATTGAAAAAAATATACTTGTTTACCTTTGCAGTTGAATTATCTTGTGCCTGGTTCATATCATGTTCAATAAAATAAATTACTATCTATTTCAAATGAACCTACAAAGTATGGTGGCCCGATGCGGCCATTTCACGTTTTCGTGTTTTCTACTTTCACTTTCCACAGAGCGAAAACGCGAAATCGAGAAGGCGAAAACGCGAAAGCGAAAACGCGAAAGCGAAAACGCGAAAACGCGAAATCGAGAAGGCGAAAACGCGAAAGCGAAAATCACGAAAACCCGAAATGAATTTCACTTCATGTTTTCGCGTTTTCGCGTTTTCGTCTCGGAAGTAAAGATCTAACGCATGCGTCATTTGAAACAAAAATGTGGCCATCTCAAACTTCAATTGAAAAACAGTATGTGTTATGTTGTGACCAAATTCAATAAACTAATTTTTGAATTGTATTTATTCGGATGTAAGTTCTACTCAGACCAACTTTTGTATTTTGTATACGTTTTAAGACTTTCATATGTTATATTCTCTCCATACCGTATGTGTAATATAATTAAAAGATGAAATGATATTTTATAGTAAGCAAGTTTAAATTGATGTGCATTGCTTAATCCGCGTCCAGGGAATTCAAATTAAGAAATGAAAGAAAATCTTTGGGATACTTGTTAGTAAAACATCAGGATATTCATTAAAAAATACATGATTGTCAAAATGGGGGTTCCAACCCACGGAGCACCCCCTTTTGGATCCGCTAATGGTGTTTTAAATTAAACTTAAGGTCCTGTTAGTTTTCGAACTAGAAGAGACTGCATTAGTTCAAACCCCGTCAGTACCATTTAGTTTCTTTCCTTTATAATTCTAAAACGTTGAATTCAATGAAAGTGCTACAGAGATAACAGACTAACATGAAAATACATACAAACATGAAAAGTAGTGATCGGTGATCGAGGAGACCATCTAATAGAAAAAAAAGAAGGGAAACGGGGAATGTGTCAAAGAGACAAATCTGTTTATTACATAACAATACATGTACTAAACATGAGGTTGCTTGAATCTAACGAAACACACAAGTGTATGACCCTGGGTAGAGAGGGTCGCGGCTACTGTCTTTATATGTTGTGGTTTGAGTATGAGTAAAGCTTTACTTTTTGCCATCTTGCTGTATTTAAGATGGTGTTTTATATGCCAGATATACTGAGACATGCTAAATGTATTAAGGTTCCTTCTCTTAACGATCAATCCAAACCGGTTTTGTTACTTTTTGTTGGCTTGTCTTTCTTTCATGGCTGGAATCCCTTTTAAAAAACTCCCTTGGACCCCTCCCCACCTTTTCAGTCCATTGTTTCACTCCCAGCTAGATGCCAACAACACCGGTTCGATTTTTTACTCGCACATATCGTTCTTTCATACTTCACAAACGTTCACTTTTCATCCTTTCTAAACACAATCAAAGATTTTCTGACTGTTTATTTTTCTTTCGTAATTAGACATAAAACGTTAATTTCTTTCCTATTTATACTGTTCTATTACAAGAATTACACCCATTAATTAATTACATCAGAAGTCCATTATTAGGACTTCTGGTTAAATATTTTATACCTAATTTATTCGTTTTGGATTGATAGCTCGGTTCTAATGTACTCAAATTCGACACTTTTATAAATGCACCCCCGGTGAAACTGTACACCGTGCAATCAGGGTAGCGACTAACTGTACGCAGGATAGTGCAAAACAAACCAAAAATAGGCATGCAGACGAAAAAAAGTCGCAGATTAATTCTTCATTTTATATGGAAATTATGCTTTACTTCGATTATTATGAGATTTGGAGGTGCCACTTAATATTTTGTGTCAGTTGTAGATTGTTTTGATTACTTATAACTGTATAATTAGCAAAAGTTTTACTGTACGCAATTTCACCAGGGTAGGACTAAGCGTACAGTAAGTAGCGACTAACAAAAAGTCGAACTTTACGCAGGGTAGGATTTAATTGTACGCTGGGAATGACTAAGTTTACAAACAAATACGCGTATTATGCCATACAAAGGGTATATGTTTACCCTGAACGGAACCTAAATGTTAATATGCAATTGCTATGAGCTGTTTTGTTTACTTGGACTAATGTCAGTATCAATGGTATAATGAAAGTTTGTAGATGAAGGACAAAACACCATAAGCCACAGTCATATGAGCTGGCCATGGATAAGAAAATCTTTTCTAGGTACACATAAGTTGAAACATTTATTGTATGTGAACATTTAAATACGGGACTTTTGAATCGCTTTCCCTCCGGAAACAGTTTTATTTTTACACGTAAAAAAATCAATATACATGTAACAATGCACCGAGAGGGAATTAAGTAATGAAACACTATTGAGCTATTTATATTTAATCGATTTGCAGCGCTTCAGGTTAATTTTTTTCGTCAATCAAAATTTAGTTTAAGACTGTCAGGAAAAATTATAAATGAATTTCAGTTTCATAATTAATTTGTTTTCCCAGTTTCCCTGAAATTCGGGTACTAGAATTGTTTGCTGTAGGCATGTTCCGAAGAGAAGAAAAACAAGGCTTTTCATTGATTAGTGAAATATATGCTTAAGAGTGTGTTTCGGTCCGATTTCCTGCATTTGAAAACAAAAATGAATTCCATCATCAACGAAAGAACTTGAAAAGCATGCATTCTATTTTTGATAGAAGCATATATTTTTAGCAATTTAAAAGCTCGATTTTTAATATCTTGCAAGGTATAGAATTGTTTTCATAAAACATCAGTAAGGGATTACTGGCAACATAATAGCAGTTAATTAGGGAAAAGCACAATCAAATACATGCATGTTTTCGAAAATTCCGTCAAAAAAATTGACATATTTTGAATGTTGTGCGACGCATTCTATATTTAGACAATATGATTCAGAGATCCCCAGAAGAAGTCAAGGTGTGTTTTTTATGTGTGTAAAAAAAAGAAAAAGTGAATACATCAAATAGAAAGCTTGGTTACAGCGTAATGAGATATAATAAACAACGCCATTGAATATAATATGATATCTTCATTGACAAACAGTATGAGAATATCTTCAACAATGTGCAAAAATGTACAGTTTCTTTTTTTATGGAGTATGTCAATGATTCAAAAATAATAGATTAGTATTACCCTGCGTACTGCTTAGTCGCTGCCAACTGTACGCTTGGTCCTACCCTGATTTTTTGATTTTTTTATGTACACTAACTTTTTTTGGTTATTTTGCCTTTATTAAAAACATATACTCTTACATATTTGATACAAATAAAGGTTAATAGTGTAGTTTTCCTTTACAATTGCCAATACACATATTAATATGATACAAATACCATATAATAATGAAGTTTCACCGGGGGTGTAAATGTAGGAATCCATTAACGGGGAAATGCCTTAAAAGAAGTAAGGGAGAGATTAATCTGTTAGTGAAAAAATCCCCTACAATAACGATCTAATGAAATTGTTTTGACAAATTTGTCTATTGTGACATGATCTTGTTCACACACAAACCCAGTTGACCTTAGGGACCGACCATTTAACCCGAAAGGGGAGGGGTTATGGTTTTTTTTCTGGACAGAAAATTTGTTTCCCGCTTCGCGCGAAACAAATTATTTATTTTTTGCACGCGTATCAACAAAATATTTTTTTTTCAAAATTAACATTATTTTTTGGGGCAGAAAGCCTCACTCAGAAATTTTTTTTCATCAGTTTGGCAGCCAAAATATTTTTTTCACATAAAATCAGATCCAAAATATTTTTTTTAGAAAAAAACCATAGCCCCCCCCCCTTCAAGTTAAATGGTCGGTCCCTTAAATTAAATTTAAAAGACGCGAATTAAGGAATGCACACCAATTTAAACTTATTCTTACTACAAAATATTATTTCAATCGGGCATTTCAACCTCTAATTATATTACACATACGGTATAGAGAGAATCTAACATATGAAAGTCTTAAAACGTATACAAAATACAAAAGTTGGTCTAAGTAGTAATTACATGCGAATAAATTCCATTCAAAAATTAATACAGTTCATGAGTTTATTGAATTGGTCACAACATAACACATACTGTTTTTCAATTGAAGTTTATTGTTTCAAATGACGCATGCGTTAGATCTTTACTTCCGAGACGAAAACGCGAAATCGCGAAAATGCGAAAACGCGAAAGCGAAAGCGCGAGATCGCAAAGGCGCAAACGCGAAAACATGAAGTGAAATTCATTTTGCGTTTTCGTGATTTCGCTTTCGCGTTTTCGCCTTCTCGATTTCGCGTTTTCGGGTTTTCCCTTTCGCGTTTTCGCCTTTTCGCCTTCTCGTTTTCGCTGTGTGGAAAGTGAAAGTAGAAAACACGAAAACGCGAAAAGGCGAAATGTCCGCATCGCGCCACCATAAAGGACCCCTACGAATCATTTTAGGTAGATGATCTGGCCGAGTAGTTGGCAACCTCAGTATTTTTTTTTTTTTTTTTTTTTGTCATTTCCGACATATACAAATCCTGCACTAGACATCTTGATCGAACAATTTCGCTTTGGTCCAGTCAACGATTTTTCCAGTATCGCTGTCTATTTATCGTAGTTCTGTAGTAATGTGTGCCGCAAAAATATCAAAAACTGTTATCCGGCGTAAATTTAAAAATGTCCCAAAACTACTAATTTGAGTCCATGGAAAGTAATTTACATTCGCATATATAATTGGATATTTGTTGTTCATATTATGTAAAGGTCAGCAATATATTCCCGTGGAATAGTCCAAAGGTTCAATGGTCCGAAGGTCCGAAGGTCATAATGTCCGCATGTCAATTTTCTCTTATATGATAGAAGTATTTTACACCAGTCAAATATAACAATTAGAGTTATGACTGTCGGAAACGACAGTGATCCTGTATTCCCTGTTTGACATACAGAAAATTAATTATTATAGTCCTTGTGTAATTTTTCTTCACATTTCTGAGTCATGTTTTCGATAATCACTATTTTCACTAAAAGGAATAGGAGTTTCTGCGAAACTAATTAGTGACGTCACAAAATCTAATTTACATGTGCAAATTAACTTTTTTGGTTGGCAAAGCCGAAGAATTATCACTATATATATACCATTGGGATAGAATTTTTAATCTTTGATAACTTTTTTATTATATGCACGATTTTGGATCTGTAAAATGCCTATTCATATTTTTTCTACCGATTTACCTTTTTATAAAAATAAATATTTTTTTTCATGTGAATTTCAAAAATGTAAAAGTTTCATAAAATTATATGGTTTACAAAATACACTAATTCTATATATATATTTTTTTTAAAAAAAAGCTGAAATTTTTTACATCCTGCAAAAGTGTAAACAATCAGAAAGCATTATCCATTTATCTTAAATAACAAATTATCACCAGTTAATTGAAAATGACATTTTTATGACCCTAATCAGTGACTACGATTTCTTGCCAACCAAAGGTAATTTTTCAAGCTTGTGACGTCACGGCGGAAACTCCTATTGACCTTTAAAAAATTAGTAGCCGTTGAAAATTTCAGGAACTTTACCATAACTGGATTACAATGTTTTGAAAATCTAATTAGGTTAAACGTGTGTTCGAATAGAATCTAAGAATTGATCGTATGTAAAATTGAAAAAAGTTGTCTCTGAGACTTTTAGGTATTTTACTTAAATTGGAGTCAAAGATTTTTTTGTAATCCAATTGGCGCAAATTTCTGTTCTTATCAAAACAAATCCTAAAAGTGTGATTTCTAGGTAGGTTTTTTTTTTAAATAAGTGGTCTTTGAAGTTTTCAGCATACACTTGCCAGAATGCAAGATTGTATGCTAAAATTTCAAAAATATGATTCTTTTTCATTTTCAGAACATTACTCAAGGTCTGAACAGGAATCAAAGCTCCAAAAGCTTTTTGCGTAAAAAACTGCGTATTGCATATAAAATTCAAGATTGTGTGATAAAATTTTAAAAATGTGAGTACCAAAATACCGAAATTACTGCAAATTTGTCATTCTGGGTTTATGTTTTTGGTTTATTCGACAACTTGTGTTTCTTCAGTGCAAATCAATCAAAACATTTGGAAATAAATAAAACGAAATATGAAATAAAGCTGATATGAGCATTTGACCATACACTCTTTAGTTTTAAAGTGGCGTCATGCTTTGCTGGGCATTGCTATTGTCATCCTTTATTAATCAGTATCTTTATCAAAACTGTTGGTCCGATTCCAGCAAAACTTTCATGATATCCTGTAATTTTCGGTACATATTGCGTATAATTAAATTGATTGATTGATTGATTGATTGGTTGATTAATATGGGGTTTAACGTCACTTTCAGCAGTATTTCAGCTATCTCATGACGGTCAGTTTTAGTGATGGAGGAAGCCGGAGTGCCCGGAGAGAACCACCGACCTTGGACAGGTAACTGACATACCTTATCAATTACGATTGTAAGTCGAGTGTACCCTTTTTGTAATGTACAATGTGGGGCGCGAACTCACACCGCAGTTGTGATAGACTACAGTGGTTGTTTAGGTAGTAGAACTACCTTACCACTCGGCCACCCGATGTAATTGAATGACAATTAGTTTGTATGTCACGAAGATGAATGTCTTTCTGAGAGAGTTGAAGACGCCAGAAGATTTTTTCTTCTAGATTGCACTTACTTTCCACAATGTACAATTTGTATAAGACTGTACTGTCTGTTGCCATTAAAAAACAATATAATTAAGTAAAATAACCAGTGAGACAAGATAGCTATACATAATATACAAAGTGATGGCTGTTTTGTTTAAAAAGACCTTTGCCTGACAAAACTAGTTCATGAAATCTTCTTGGAATTGTCCAGAAAAGATTTGACCATGTAATTTCCCATTAAGTACCAAGGACTAGGAATTTCCTTGGTCATAATAACTTCGAAATAACAATATTTACAAAAATATGAACTTTCATGGATTAAAGTTTCGGTTTCTATAAAGCTGAAATTTGCCTATCCACATTTTTACTGTCCATTATATATGAATAACATGATACCGACGTAGCGGTTAATTTGTATTCTGCATATGCGCATTTCGACAACTTATGTCTTTTC
>MJUU01057214.1:34965-45921 GCA_002080025.1 Modiolus philippinarum | reverse complement strand
AAATTAAAACCTCTGTTTACGCGTGTGCCAAGATACATCATACTAAAATTTCATAAAGATCCGTCCACTAGAAGCAAAGTTATGCTGTCCACAGACGCCGACGCCAACGCGGACGACGCCAACACCATACCAATACACGACCGCAAAATTTTTGCGGTCGTATAAAAACTTAACCTGGTCACTGGACCATGAAATTGAGGTCAAGGTCAAAAGCCATATGGAAGACTGACATGTACTAACCAATACCAAGCTATATACCAAATATCATTGACATATCACTTGTAGTTATTGAGAAACAGACTTAAGCAAAAAAACTTAACCTGGACTTAAGCAAAGAAACTTAACCTGGGCACTGGACCGTGACTCTGAGGTCAAGGTCAAAAGCCATATGGCAGACTGACATGTACTAACCAAGAACAAGCTATATACCAAATATCATTGACTTTTAGCTTGTAGTTATTGAGAAATGGACTTCAGCAAAAAAAACTTTACCTTGTCACTGGACCGGGAAATATAGGAAAAGGTCCCATGATTTTGGGTCCGGCAGATAGGGTTCGCCGTAAGCTACCTATGGTCCAAATATAAAGTTCCTACATCAAAGGCTTCCATATAATAACTTGAGTTTACGCCGCCATCGCAGTCATACTTTGCACGCCTATGTCTCGCTTTCTGCGACTTTTGTCGCGGGCGAGACAATAAAACTGAACTTAGAAGTACTGAAATTGAAGACATCACACAGTTTACCTACCTTGGAAGTGTCATCAGCACAACAGGAGGGACAGATGAAGACATGGAAAAGAAAAGCACAACAAGCCTATGCCATCCTTAGACCCAACTGGAGGAGCAAAGCTCTATCAGAATTTTCAACTCGAATGTGAAATCATTACTTTTGTATGGATCAGAGACATGGAGATTAAAATCAGCTTCCACCAACATATTACAAGTCTTCTTTAACAGGTGCCTAAAAATATCCTAGGAATAAAGTGGCCAGTCAAAATAAGCAATAGGACTTTGTGGCAGAGAACCAAACAAGAGCCTGTCACACAAACCATATTAAGGTGGTTCGGGTGTCTAAAACTGCGCATCCATCTTGCGCATGTGATGAAAATTGGAATTTACCATTAAAATGTTGTAAAAATGATTTTGAATAGTTCATTGATAATAAAGAAAATGAAATAAGCAACATTTATGCTGCAAGTGAGCAAAATATATCACATTTTTGAAAAACTGTAATTTTATTAAGAGGAGATAATTCTTAAGAAATAATGGAGGAAAATCACATTTTCATGATTTTTTCAAAAATATGATCGGTGACCCCATTTTTTTATTTCATATTTCCAAAGTTATTTCTTTAACACAGCTTATACTACATTTTCAACAAACTCTATCGTTTTATTCATATAAAAAATTATAAAATAGTATTTTCTCCCTATATAGACTATAATAAAAAGCTCGAAATCTTGCTATTTTCGGAAGCTTATCCCGGAATAATAAGTTCGGTGACCTATTGATTTTTTACTAAAATTTTAAAGTGCATGTAATAAGCTTTCATTCACAGAAAAATAAGAAAAATCTATCGTTTTGTTTTTAGTCACCCGAACTACCTTAAGAAGAAAATGGAATTGGATTGGGTACACTTTGAGAAAAGCAACAACCAATGTGACCTGCTATGCCCTAGATTGGAACCCACAGGGCCACAGAAAGAGAGGAAGACCTAAAAACACTTGGAAGAGGGATTAAACATGAGACATATAGAAGATTGGGAAGACCTGGGGAGAAGTCAAGACCTTGGCAAAAGTAAGAAAGAAGTGGAAAGCAACAATGATCGCCCTATGTCCCCATGGGACGAAGTGGATTAATATTTATTCAAGTAAGTCATGAAATGTCATATTTTTCCTATTTTGCCACAAATTAGCTCCCTTTTCCAGTAATAATCTGGAAATTTTTAAAATATCTCCGTTAAAAGCATAATATTATATTTACGTGTCTTCGTGGTAACCAATGGATCATATCATAAACTACCTACATATAAATATATATATAATCTCATGGATAAAAGGTTCATTTCTATTAAGCTGAATATTGCTTTTCCATATTTTACTCATGTATAAATGTAAATTTAGGTGAAACTAGAGAATGTGTCTATAAGACACAGATGCCCCACCAACCAATTTATCACAATAGATTACCTTAGTCAGTCATGCACAAAAATTAGTTCATGGTCACTAAATTGTGATGGAATCATCAGGAAGTACCATTAAATAATGATATTTTGTGTAGTTGTTGAGAAAAGGATCTAAAACACAAAATTTACCAAAAGTCACTCAAGCGTAAAAATGTGATCAAAGACACTTAATTGTCCTTGATTTGGATAGTACTCATCAAGTTGATTTATTTGTGCAACACAATTGAGGAGATAGCATGTTTAGTTGTTGAGAAATGAATTTAAATGCAAAATTTAACAAGTCACTCATGCTTAAAATATAGGTCAACGACACCTAATTGTTAATGATTTTTGGCAGCACTTATCAAGGCAATTAATTTGATGAATCATTATGGTATAATGTATCGTTATTCAGAAATGGTCTTAAACGCAAAATTTAACAAAAGTCAGTCAAGCATAAAATATGGGTCAAAGCCACCTTACTGTCAATGTTTTGGGTAGCCTTCATTAAGGTAATTTATTTGATGAAACATCACATTGGTAAAACACGAAGTTATTGAGAAATGGACCTTAACACAAAATATAACAAAAGTCACCCAAGTGTTCAATATAGGTCAAAGCCACCTGTCAATGTTTTGGGTGGTATTTTTCAAGGCAATTAATTTGATGAAACATCATATTGGTATAATGTGTAGTTATTCAGAAATGGACTTAGATGCAAAATTTAACAAAAGACACTTAAGCATAAAATGTAGGCCACGGGCCCTTAATTGTTAGTGAATCTGGTAGTACTAATCAAGGTGAATGTACTGATGTAATATTATTGAAATACTACAAGAGACTGCCAATTGTGAACCTAAATGCAAAACTGCACATCCGGACAGACTGACATATGGATGTACATACGGACAGACAAGGGTAAATCTTTATGCCCCTTCCACATTCGAGGTCGGGCATAAAATGGCTAGAATGAGTGAACTTAGACCTCACTTCTTGAAAAAACGAGCAGGGTGACCCACACTTTTTATTACTGATTTCATGTTGATAGGATTGGTTCTTCAACTATGCCAAGTTACAACAAAATCTCATTGATATGAATTTTAGTGTCTATCAACATTTAAAAGGTCATTTAAGTGTAATGCATAGGTTAAGTCACTTAATTATTCAGGATTTGGATAGTACTCAGCAAGGCACATCACTGTGGTATAATGTGTAGTTGTTGATAAAGACAAAAGTCACTCAAGCATAAAAGTAAGGTCATGGACACTCAGTAGTTAGTGATTCTGTAGTATTATTTAAAATATTACAACAGGTTAACAATAAACAATTTATAGACCTTTAAACTTAATCACAAGTATAGAAGTATAACAGTTGAAATAGCATTTATTCTGTTTAAAATAAAAAATAACATTAATTTTTTAGCTGTTACATATTTTTAATTTCATTTCATTATTATCAAAAAGTGCAGTTCAGCTTCCACTTGTTCCACTGGTCATCACATTTTCCTTAAAATATGATACAAAATACAGTTGTTCTAAATGATGTTTAACATCTTTTATCAAAGGCTAGTCTATATACAAATGACACTTTGTCATGACCTCTCCAGCTCTGATTGTAGTCTTTTAAATTGACTGATAATTCTAACATGTGATTCTGTACTCCTCATTGCTTGTAACTCCACCAGATAACTTGATATTGAATCCAGGCATACTGTTTTGAAAAGTCGTCTGAAAAAAATGATGTATGTGAGTTTTAATAAGTTGATTTGACAATGTAAAGGAATGCCAGATAAAGTCCAAAGATACATACATAGACATACAAACATGCTCACAGGGCAGACAGCTGTGTATTATCCAAAACAAACACACATCTTATATTTCACTGAACTACCACTTAAATTTGATAAGAAATTTTGTCTTCTGATAAATTTTGAACATGGTCACAACTTAAGATCAAGAACATGGGAAAAGGGGGAAGCAAACTCCTTTATACTATTGTCACAGCTTGTTTCAATCACAAATTTCATGCGAGCCAGTTCACTGAAATTGCAGTATTGCCATTAAATGACAAAGTAACTACATTTTGTATTTTAATCTCCCTATTTTTGACTTTATATACTGGTACCTACCTCTGTAGGATTGGCCACTAAATTACAAAGTACAAGTAGATATTTTCACCTCTTTTGTATACTTGGACCTCTGTAGGATTAGCAACTAAATGACACAGTAACTAATTTCCCTTCCTCATCTTTTGTCTACTGGTGTCAGTGTAAACTAACCAATCAATGATAAAGCAACTATTTTTACTCCTTTACCTTTCATATACAGGTATCTGTGCAGGATTGGCCACTAAATGACACAGCAGATCGCACAGTACTTCTAACAGTCTTAATGGTCTCTGAATGGTCTGCCAGAAAGGATCCTAGAAGTTATGTTCAAAGTTTTTATGCAAACAAATGAAGGTCCTTAAACTTACACAATAAATAACATTAATTGTCTATCTGAAATGCTTGATGGCTGATTCAAAGTAAAATGTTGAATATAAATAATCATTGTATTTTATGCAAATATTTTCTTCTGAACATTATCCATTTATTTCATTGGACAAGCCACATATTTTTACTGATTTTTCATTGGCCCCGTCCATCCTCAGCATCAGGTTTTAATGTCATATATATGTGCTTCCTCTGATTTATATTTCTCTACTTTTCATTTCATCTGATGACAGCAATACAATGTACTTCATGCTGATCTCATAAAACTATTGTATGCAATAGTAAAATAACTAGAGGCTCTCAAGAGCCTGTAGCTCACCTGGTCCAAAGCTAGCATAGACAATAACCTCAATGATAAAGGGTATCATTTTCTAGTGTGATAATAAACCTAGATGTAATATGACCCACTGTGTCAGAGGAGATGATCTTTGAATGTGTTTTCCCATAGGGTCAAATGTTAAATTAAGTTCCCCGCTGGTGGCCCTCTAGGATCTGATGGAGACTTGCCAGACAAATTTTTTAAAGGGAACCAACTAAGGACAGTTGTGACCAAGTATGGTTTCAATTGGACTAGTAGTCTAAGAGGAGAAGATCTTTGAATGTGTTTTCCCAAAGGGTCCAATGTTAAACTAAGTTCCCCGCTGGCAGCCATCTTGGATCTGATGGGGACTTGGCAGACACATTTTTCAAAGGGAACCAACTAAGGACAGTTGTGACAAAGTATGGTTCCAATTGGCCAAATACTTTTTCGGAGGAGAAGATCTTTGAATGCCTTTTCCGTATAGTCCAATGTTGGACTATGTTGTCTGCTGGCGGCCATCTTGGATCTGACAGGAACTTGCCAGACACATTTTTTAAAGGGGACCAACTAAGGACAGTTGTGACCAGGTATGGTTCCAATTGGCCAAGTGAACTCAGAGGAGAAGATCTTTGAATGTGTTTTCCCACATGGTCCAATGTTGGACTATGTTGTCTGCTGGCGGCCATCTGGATCTAATAGGAACTTACCGGACATATTTTTCAAAGGGGACCAACTAAGGACAGTTGTGACCAGGTATGGTTCCAATTGGCCCAGTAGTCTCAGAGGAGTTTTCCCATAGGGTCAAATGTTAAACTAGGTTCTCCGCTGGCGGCCATCTTGGATGAGGTCCACAACTTCCATCATGAAGATGACATGTAGTCCTTGACAAACTTAACATTTTTGCTTTAAATCTTAACCTCTATCTCATATCTTTATTAAAATACATGGCAAAATGTATAAAGTTACAAAACATTTCTCCAATAAAGGTCAATAACTCTTCTATACATATTCACATTTTCTTCAAAATTTCTAGGTCGGTAGATCTTGATATGCTGAACATTTTTGCAATTTAAAGTTGATCTCTACCTGTTATAGATTTTTTTTTTTGATAGAAAAAAAATATCAAAATTTTGAAAATTTTGCAGAAAAAGGGCAATAACTCTAAGATGGGTTTTCGGTTTTTCTTCCAAATTGCATGGCAGGTAGATCTTGTCATGCTGATCACTTATACCTCGTGTCAGATTTTTGATATCTGTAATAGTTCTTGAGTTATTTGCCAAAAACAGCAATTTATCCCTATGTGCTATTTTTAGTAAAGGCAGCTATGTTGCTTGGTCCTCGTACTAATCAATCACAATTCTGAATCTAGATACCCTGGTAATGATTCAGGTGAAGTTTGGTTAAAATTGGCCTAGTGGCTTCAGAGGAGAAGATTTTTGAAAAAGTTTATGATGGACAAACGAGGACGGACGCCAAGTGATGGCATAAGCTCACATTGCCTTTTAGGCCAGGTGAGCTAAAAATGACTTAAAATAGAAAACAAAGGACTTTTGTCACCAACTGCATTTACAACAATCAAATTACAGTTAAAAAAGAGAACTTTGTTTCTGCCATAGTAAAACGGTAGCAACTATATGAAAAAAAAGTTTAACATAATGTACAATGTCCCTGCTAATATTCAGGATTTCAACTCTTCCAATGGTAGTCAAGTCACATCTTCAATTCTCTGAACTTGAATAATCATGTAAATACATCAAGAGAAATTCAGATTTCGTAAGGAGTAATGCTTCGATATTGTATGTCATGAGCAGATGCAGCCTTCAAATAAGAGGCTCTCAAGAGCCTGTATCGCTCACCTGGGTCCTGCAGCACTATAATCCCCAATTGATGGTCCATCTTTGGTGGTGTATGTACATAAAAATCAGAAACTTTTTATAAAATTTAATTAAAATTGTTCAAGCAGTTTCAGAGAAGATTTTTGAATGCAGTTTCCAAACTTAAGGGGCCTATGTTAATCTATGATCCCTGCTGGCAGCTATTTAACATAAAACTTTGAAGAGGGTCACATAAGGACTATCATATCAAAATTTTACTGAAATTGTTCAAGCAGTTTCAGAGGAGAAGATCTTTTTATGCATTTCCCACTGGGTCAAACGTTAAACTAAGTTTTGCTACTAGTGGCCATGTCAGAAGACGGATCAGCACCAAAGTAACAAGCTTGGTCAAAATCTCACAAGTTTCATTTAAGCAATGTTTAAATTGAGTCCATTCAATGGTTTTCAATGATATCTTTGTATGCATTTCCCCTTAGGGTCCAATTCATAGCTGACAGCCATGTTGGATGATGGATCAGCACTGAAGTAACAACACTTGGTCAGCTTCTCATAAGCAAAGTTTGGATAAAATCTATTAAGCAGTTCTCTAGAAGATCTTTTGTTAAATTAAGTTCACAGCTAGTGACACTTGGTCAGCACCTGACAGGCATCATTCATGTCATGTTTGATTTAAATCCATTCAGCAGTTCTCTAGAAGATCTTTGTGTGCATTTCCCATAGGGTCCAATGCTGTCGGTCATGTAAGATGACAGATTGGCACCAAAGTAATAACACTTGGTCAGCACCTCATAAACATCAGTCATACCAAGTTTGGTTCAAATCCATTTAGTGGTTCTAAAGTAGAAGTTCTTTGTATGCATTTTCCCATAGAGTCCAATGTTAAAATTAAGATCCCCGCTGGCGGCAATGTTGGATGATGGATCAGCACCAAAGTAACCACACTTAGTCAGCACCTCATAAGCATCATTCATGCCAAGTTTGGTTCAAATCCATTCAGTGGTTCTCAAGAAGAAGTTCTTTGTATGAATTTTCCTATTAGGTCAAATGGTAAACTAAGTTCCCCGCTGGCAGCCATCTTGGAAGCAGTCGGGAAACTTGAAAGTGTTTAATAAAATATAGTCCTTAACATGCTGAACATTTTTGCAATTTAAACTTGACCTCTATCTCAAATTGTTTTTGAAATATAGGACAAAAAGTAAAAAATCACGAAAAATTTGACCAATAAAGGGCCACAACTCATATATAGGTACTTGGATTTTCTTCAAAATATCCATGTGGGTAGATCTTAACATGCTGAACATTTTTGCAATTTAAACTTAACCTCTATCTGTTACAGTTTTTTTTAATAAAACATAAAACATAGGTAATCAACGATTAAAAATTTCGCCTCGTTATGACACATTGTCAGGGATGCATGCATATGCAAGTTTACATGATCCTAACATGTACAGTAACTGAGATCTGAACTCTTCAGTAAATTTGGATGCAAGTCAATCAAGCCGAAAATATAGGTCAAAGTGACATAATTTTGCCTGGATTCTAACCTTCCATCAGAGATGCATGCATATGCAAGGTTGCATGATCCTAACATGTATATTGACGGAGATCTGAACTCGGACATTAACTTGAATGTTAGTTATCCAAGCAGAAGATATAGGTCAAAGTGACCTAATTTTGCCTGGATGCTGACCTACCATCAGAGATGCATGCATATGCAAGGTTACATGATCCTAACATGTATAGTGACTGAGATCTTAACTCCGACATAAACTTGAATGTAAGTCATTCAAGCGGAAAATATAGGTCAAAGTGACCTAATTTTGCCTGTATGCTGAACAACCATCAGAGATGCATGCATATGCAAGGCTACATTATCCTATCATGCATAGTGACTGAGATCTGAACTCAGACGTAAACTTGAATGTTAGTCATTCAAGCAGAAAATAAAGGTCAAAACGACCTAATTTTGACTGGATGCTGACCTACCATCAGAGATGCATGCATATGCAAGGTTACATGACCCTACCATGTATAGTGATGGAGATCTGAACTCGGAAGTAAACTTGAATGTAAGTAGTTCAAGCGCAAAAATACAGGTCAAAGTGACCTAATTTTGCCTGGATGCTGACCTACCATCAGAGATGCATGAATATGCAAGGTTACATGATCCTACCATGTATATTAAATGAGATCTGAACTCAGACGTAAACTTGAAAGTAAGTCATTCAAGCAGAAAATTTAGGTCAAAGTGACCTAATTTTGCCTGGATGCTGACCTACCATCAGAGATGCATGCATATGCAAGCGTACATGATCCTACCATGTATAGTGACTGAGATCTGAACTCGGAGGTAAACTTGAATATAAGTCGTTCAAGCGGAAAATATAGGTCAAAGTGACCTAATTTTGCCTGGATGCTGACCTACCATCAGAGATGCATACATATGCAAGT
The DNA here is from genome assembly GCA_002080025.1 of Modiolus philippinarum. Taxonomy (NCBI): domain Eukaryota; kingdom Metazoa; phylum Mollusca; class Bivalvia; order Mytilida; family Modiolidae; genus Modiolus; species Modiolus philippinarum. The sequence goes on along the minus strand of MJUU01057214.1, from coordinate 36,676 downwards.
TTACATGATCCTACCATGTATAGTGACTGAGATCTGAACTCGGACGTAAACTTGAATGTAAGTCGTTCAAACAGAAAATATAGGTCAAAGAGACCTTATTTTCTCTGAGGCTGTGAGATAGCCCAAGATGCATCTGTATACAAAGTTTGATGATCCTACCCTTCATAGTTACCAAGATATATACCTAAATGCGGACGCGGACGAAGACACGGACGCCGGGGGTACTCCATAGTCCTCAACTTCGTTGAGGCGAACTAAAAAACATCAAAACTTTGAAAATTTTGCGGAAAAAGGGCAATAACTCTTAGACAGGTCATCAGATTTTCTTCAAAATTTCAGCATGGGTAGATCTTCTCATGCTGATCATTTTTACCCCGTCAGATTTTTGATATCTGTAATGGTTTTTGAGTTTTTAGCCAAAAACTGTAATTTACCCCTATGTTCTATTTTTAGTAATGACAGCCATGTTGTTTGTCCTAAGACATACAAAATAACAAATTTGAAACTAGATACCCTAGTGATGATTCAGTTAAAGTTTGGTTCAATATGACCCAGTGGTTTCAGAGTAGAAGATTTTTGAAAGTGAGCTAACGACGGACGGACCATGGATGACGGACGGAGGACGGACACCAAGTGATGGCAATAGCTCACCCTGGCATAGCCAGGTGAGCTAAAAAAGGTGTTTAAATGGGGTTCCAGTCAATTTTTTGCCATTAGTTGTCAAGTTTTGCCTAATTTCTACAAATTTTTTTCCAGAAAAGGAGGGGGGGTCTGTTGGTATTCATAAATTCCATGAGAAACTTAGATTGCTAACATTTATAAGAACACAATACATGTAATACCTTTGATTTAAAATATCGGTCATAAATTTCCATTATCCTTGGTGGAGGTAACCCTGTTTCTATCATCAATAAAAACACCCATTTGGTGTTTAAACCGAGTTCACAACTTTTCTGTTCTAAATATTTGATTAAAAAGGCTGAAAAAGAAATGAAATTGTTGAAAGACAGTTTGAAATATGAACTTTCATTTCAAAATGTACAGAGGTAAATTTTTTTTTTCCAAATACATGTAAATAAATTCTATATCATAAAAGTCAAAAAGCTGAAACTTGATGATTGAACATAAATAAAGCTAAAAGAATTCCCAATTTATATGTTAGTATTTTATATGAAGCACTCTCTTGAGACATTTTCATTGCTGTTTGAATCCATTTTCTGTGTCTAACTTTTTTAAAAGATGTAACACAATAGACGTATTTACACTTTGGTCCGCATTGCTTTTTATTTCACACAGGTTCCTGCAATATGACGTCATAATTCAAATCTTGATTGTTCCATGACGTCAATAGGTTATTCCGAGACAAATGTGAAGTCATTCGGAGACAAAATACTGAGTGTGAATTCATGTATAGCATACCTGATGGGAAATATCGCTCTGTTTTTATATACAATTTTCCTGTAGCTGCTAATTTAGTCAGTAGATTTGTAACTCTAGCATTGTCAATCATAGCATACCTGATGGGAAATATCGCTCTGTTTTTATATACAATTTTCCTGTAGCTGCTAATTTAGTACGTAGATTTGTAACTCTAGCTTTATCAATCATAGCATACCTGATGGGAAATATCGCTCTGTTTTTTTTTACAATTTTCCTGTAGCTGCTAATTTAGTACGTAGAATTGTAACTCTAGCATTATCAATCATAGCAT
>MJUU01057214.1:13403-24538 GCA_002080025.1 Modiolus philippinarum | reverse complement strand
AAAGGTTCCCGAGATAAGCTTTGGACAAAAAATGTCTACGGACGGACAGACGGACGGACGGACGGACGGACATGGTGATTCCAGTATACCCCCCCAACTTCGTTGCGGGGGGTATAATAATGAACATGAGGAAGTACTTGAACTCACTGAAATGACACCAAAGGAAAAGGTTAAAGCTCTTGACAAGCTACACAAACAATTTGGCCATGAATCTGTTGATCGTTTGAGCAAACTTTTGATTAATGCAGGAACAAGTGATCAGAAAACTATGGAGCTGTTACGTTCAGTTTGTAAAAAATGTGAAATCTGTATAGTGAACAAGAAACCAGCACCTAGACCAGCTGTAGGACTGCCATTAGCTACTCAATTTAATGAAACTGTAGCGGTTGATTTACATGAACTCGAACATGGCATTTATTATCTCCACATTATAGATGAATTTACTAGATTCAGTGCAGGAAGCATTATGAGGTCAAAGCGTTCTTCTGAGTTTGTAAAAAAGTTCCTAGAATCATGGATTGCAGTTCATGGAGCCCAAAAGAGATTGTACAAAGATAATGGTGGGATATTTAACAATGATGAGGTTCGTGACATGGCTGAAAATTTTGACAAAGAAGTTAAAACAACAGCAGCATATAGCCCATGGAGCAATGGTTTACTTGAACGGCATAATCAGACACTTACTGAAATTTTGCTAAAAGTTAAATCAGACAACCAATGTGATTGGGAAACTGCACTAAGCTGGGCTTTAATGGCCAAGAATGCCTTGGACAATGTTCATGGATATAGTTCATATCAGTTAGTGTATGGCAAAAACCCTAATCTCCCTAGTGTATTGACAAGTAAACCCCCTGCCTTAGAAGGCACAACAATGAGTGCTGTTGTAGGAGGACATATTGAAGCACTATACTCAGCTCGATCAGCTTTCACCAAGAGCGAGTGCTCAGAGAGGATCAGGAGGGCTTTGAGAAAACAAACACGGCCGAGTGGCATACAATATCAAACTGGAGACAAGGTTTATTACAAGAGAAACGAGAGTAATGAATGGAAAGGCCCGGGTGTAGTTATCGGTCAAGATGGAGCAGTTATTTTTATTAGACATGGAGGAATACTTGTTAGAGTTCATCAATGTAGACTAAAAAAGACTTCACATGTAGATGATAAAACTGTCAAAGTTTCCAATGACATGAATGACAACAAAGACAAAGTATCAACAGATGCAATCTCAAATAGTGAAAAATACATGACATATGATAGTGATTCAGACACTGAACCAATGAACAATCAAGATAATTATATATATATGATAGCCAAATTTGCAATGAAGAGGCAAATGGAAATGTTGGTGCGGAACTTGAACGGTTTCAAGTTCAAGATGTTAAAGTAGGTCAAACATTAAGATATCGTAATGTGGAAAATGGAGAACATTGTGTTGCTGAAGTTGTTGGTCGTGCAGGCAAAACAACAGGTAATAACAAGCACTGGTTTAATCTGAAGTATATGGAACCTGATAGTCTGAAAGGAGCAGAAATTTCTGTTGATTTGAGCAAAGTAGAACAGCTTGAAAACATAAATGACAATTTAAAATCAAATCTTGATGAGACGGCCTTAATTTTGGAAAATATTCATTTAAGGATGCGAAACTTAAAGAGCTCGATTCATGGAAGAAAAATGGCATATATGTGGAACGAAAAAACCTTGGCCAGAAATGCATTTCGACCAGATGGATATGTAACCTTAAGGATACCCAAGATGGTACTATAAACAAGGCAAGATTGGTTGCTAGAGGGTTTGAGGAAATTAACAAAGAATATCTGCCCAAAGATTCACCTACTTGTGGGTCTGACTCTCTTAGTCTTGTGCTGGCTCAAAGACTGTGGCAAACACACAATGGACATAAAGACTGCATTTTTGCAGGGGGCCCAAATAGAAAGAGAAATTTTTGTAAAGCCACCACCCAAAGCTAACTGTAAAGATGTTGTTTGGCAGCTTTGTAAATGTGTATATGGTTTGTCAGATGCCTCTCTCAGTTGGTACAATCGAGTGAAAGAAGTACTTGAACAATGTAATGTACATGTGTCAAAAGTTGACCCAGCTGTATTTCTTTGTCAAAATAAGACGGGATCAGTAGATGGGGTGCTTGCTTGTCATGTAGATGACTTCTTGTGGGGCAGAACTCAAGAATTTGAGAAAGAAGTAATCAACCAAATTCGTTCAATCTTTCATGTTGGAAAAGAGGATCTAGAAGAGAATGGCTCGTTTCCTTTTGTAGGAATTGAACTTTAAAAGTATGGTAGGAATATTATCTTACAACAGAAGTCGTATCTCAACAACATGCAGTCAATTTCTATTGAGAAATGAAGGCAAGCTGATAAATTAGCTCCAATTAATATGAATGAGAAGGAACAACTTCAGTCAAAAATTGGACAAATATTGTTGATGGCAAGACAATCTCGCCCAGATGTGATATTTGAAGCATCGAATCTAGCATCTAGTTTGAAAACTGCCACTGTACAAACATTAATTGAAGCCAACAAAATAATTAAAAACTTAAAGTCAGAAAATGTTTCACTGAAATTTCAAAATTAAGGACCAAATAACTGTGTTAAACTTTTGGTGTTTAGCGACTCCTCGGTAGGAAATTTGCCTGATGGTGGGACACAAGGTGGACACTTTATTGCACTTGTAGGGGAAAACTGTATAATTTCACCAATGAAAAGAACAAGAAGAATAGTGCGTAGTACGCTGGCAGCTGAAACACTTGCAATGGTAGATGGCATTGATAATGCAATTTATCTGGCATCTTTATACTCTGAACTTATGAATGGAAAAGCAAATCCTACCAGCCTACCAATCATTTGCATCACTGACTGCCACTCTTTGCTTGATGCTATTATGTCTACCAAACAAACAAATGAAAAACGGTTGAGACTTGAAATAAGTGGAATCAAGGAACTGATCAACAACTGCCAGATTGAGGCCATTAAATGGATTGAAACAAAAAGCCAGCTTGCAGATTGCTTAACTAAAAGGGGAGCCTCACCCTTGACCCTGCTTAAAGCACTTGAGACAGGTGCTTGGCGGGATCAGTGCCTGAAAATGTAAACAAATTAAAGGGAACTGTGTAGATATGTAAAAAGGCATGCACTAAATATCTGTATAGAATGACTGACACAACTTTACAAAGGCATGCTCGGAATATCTGTATATATTGATTAACACAACTTAATGTTTTAAAAGAAAGAAGGGGAATTTGTTAAGTTCCTACTATTTGAGAATCTTGGCCATTGGGGTCTGTGTGTGTTTATACTATGTATCTGGAGGAACTCATGTGTGTGAAGTAAGAAAGAATATTGGCGGGCCCGCAGGAGAGAGCGCTCTACAGTTCAACAGACTTCAGTTGGTCATTGCACACTGTTTACTGGCGAGTTTCAATAATTTTACAAATACCACGATTGGAAACCATGCATCCCCTTTCATAAAAATAAATACCGTATTTTTCGGACTAAAGGTCAATATTTTTTTCTGAAAAGTCCTGCCCTCGACCTATCCAACAAGTCGACCAATCTAAGGCATAATAATAAAAAAATCTGATGTCTGTGTAAAATGTTAATGCATCAGAAACGTCAATGTCAGTGATAAATATGATTGACAATTTTCTATTTTGTTGTAGGTGCCATTCGTAGGTTGAAGATACTAACCTGGTGTTATATTTTGTTTTTATATTAAAACAGTGTTAATAAAGATATTTTTTCTTTTTTATTGACCTACATTTTGAATGTGAAGTTTGGGTTAATATGTTAATAATGGAATCGTAACCGGTAACACTTGATACAAATCCGGGATTATCAATCTTTTGTACAATACTGAAAAATTGCTTCAGGGTTTATAAACAGTTTGGGCATGAAAACAGTTTGCAAATATGATTGTATTTCATAATTCATTTGAGTTATTATATTCATTAAGTGAATATCGATCTTGTTTCATATTTATCGCCTTCACTTTTACCTGTAAATCGACACATGCCTAGTAAGTAATAGGTCAAAATGGCGGCGTGGGACGTTGCAAACGAAATAAAATTTTACTTTCATAGCCGTGGACGCCAACAAAATTGATGAAATTGTATTAGCTATTTATTAATTTTCTTACTAAAATGTCATAACACTGTCATATGGGTCTTCAATCGCATCAAACAATTCGTTGTCGGCAAACTACAAATGACAATCGGACGCCTGAGATGGGACAGGTAAAAACTTCAAACGATTAACTAAATATAATTGAGGAAGATCAGTGGCAGGCTTGGGTATTGTTTTGACAACTTAGCTGGATTTCCCAAATTGACACCTGTTTATGACCACTTGTCACAATAAATTAATCAGACAATGATAACAAACTTAAACAGGTACGAAGCCATAGAGTAGTAAAACAACAAACATCAAGGAATTTATATTTTAATTACAATAAGTAAAGAAAACAATGAAAAAATGCTTATACTTACCACTACTTACGCTTGGTGACCACCCGTCGTCCTTCGACCTATGTGCCAATCGACCTATCTAAGAACAGGAACAAATTTTTGTCCAAAAAAGAGCAATTCGACCTATTGTCCCCATCGACCTTTAGTCCAAAAAATTTGGTAGGTCAAATTATCTGCATTTCCTAGTGTCAGATTATAATTGTGTTCCTTTATGCACATCAGCATTTAGTGTCTTAATTTGCCTTAATTTTCTTCAAAATCAAGGGGTTTAAGGAAATGAGCTCAGTAGGAAATCTTTGGAAAGGGATTGAATGAAAAATCAGTCAAGCTATCTCCCCTTCATGGCATCAGAAAATAATTATATACCTTCAAGCAAATCTATATGTAGTGTCCTTCCTTTATATTAATAAGTTTCATCAAAATCCTTGAAGTGGATTTAATGGAGTTGTGCTTATGAGGTAATCTTTGCAGAAAGAATAATTAAATGTCTCACCTTCGTAGTGTAGGACAATAATAGTATTCTTATTCACATCTCCATATAGTGTCCATCCATGTGTAAAGTTTCATTAAAATCCTTCAGGTGTTTTAAGAAGAGTTTAACTTACAAATAGTATAGACAGACAGACGAATGGACAGAGAGAGTGATTCCTATACCCCGAAACTCCATTGGAGGAAGGGTATAATAAGTGTTACCTTTATCAATAATATCTTTCCATAGACTTTCTACCAGAACTATGTCATATAATCCTGCACAGTGTACAATGGCCAGCTTACACTCTGACAGATCAAACTTGTCTGCAAAATCTTCATACAGCTGAAATCATACATATATGTTGAGCTTAATAAAACTTTGCACAACAAAAAGAGTAAAACCTTTCAATTTGACCATGATCATTTGTATATATAAACAGCTGACATTTTTTTTTAAAAAAGGTTAAATTCTTTTGTGAACCACATAAAAATGAACCAATGCTGTTTTATGCAATTAATGTGCATTGTATATTGAAATCAGTGAAGACTTGATCAGATTGTCCAGTCACCTGTTTACACCTTTGTTACAGTGGATCAACTATGACCATGGTAATTGATAAACACCTATTCCTCTACCATTTTAAAAAGAGCTTCTACCTATTTGAAAAGCATCGTCAATAAATATTTCTTTCAACTGATGACACAACAATACCTGGTTTCCAGCTGCTCAGGTATGACCAATCAGTTTACCTGAGATTTTTCCATTAGTTTCCATGATTACTCCTGAGCAGCTGTAAATTTAAAGACTAGGTTGTGTTATATCATCATTTGAAAAGAATATTCATTAATGATTTTTTTGAAACAGATAGAAGCTCTTTTTAAATTTGATAGAGGAATAGGAATTGAAATATGGACATGGTCACCGTGGTTCGACTATAATTGGCTTATTTTTAAACAGTCTGGTACATAAACACAAATAAAGGAGAATAAAAATTCCACACACACTTACTATTGTTAGATCTAAAAGATCTGAATCCAGACGGTTTAAGGCATCAACACAATCATGTCTACTTGTTGGCAGTTTACTTAAAGCTTTTTGTACTTGTAACTGTAACCTAGCAACCTCCATCTTCTCTTCAAGTTCATGTAGAAATTCTCCATCTGCTGCAGCACTGATGTGAGTTGTAGAACTTTTGGCACACATTATTGCCCTAGACAAGTATTCTATCCTCTGTTGTAGATGTACATCAGTCCTTAATTCAAACAACAAAATATTCAAATTCAATCTTTTAAATTTTTACTTTGAATGTATTGACATACTTACATTATTATATATATCACATGTTTTATAAAGTATAAATTTCAAGGATTAATTTCTTAATTTTCATCTTTCCCCCATTATCAGAGAATAGAGCATAAAGTTACATGATTGTTCTGACAAGCTTACCCACACATGTATCAAATTCTAAATTTCCGTCAAACAGGAAGTTAAGATCTTCAACAAGAGGCTCTCAAGAGCCTGTATTGCTAATCTGGACCATTGCCGACACAGAGAGATGAATGGCATTTCCAATAGGGCCAAGAGTTAAAACTATGTTCCCTGTTGAGGCCACTTTGGATTAGATGCAGAGATGCCGAATGCAAATTTTGAAGTTTGGTTCCAATTGGATTAATTGATTCTGAGACCTAATTCTTTTAATGGTTTTCAATATAAGCTGTGTTTCCAGTAGTTGCCATCTTGAATGAGGCACTGATCTGCAGACTACCTTTTTAATAGACTACAATCTACCAATGTGACTAAGTTTTGTTCTAACTGTACAAGTAGTTTCTGAGAAGATCTTTGTAGGTTTTTTTCATAGTGTCCAATGCTTAAACTATGTTCCATGCTGGCAGCCATCTTGGATGAAGTACAGACCTCCTGGATATCTTTCTTGGAGGGGACCATCTAAGGACCATTGTGAGTAAGTTTGATTATAATTGGCCTGGTAGTGTCTGAGAAGAAGATCTCTGAATGTCTTTTCCAAATGGTCCAATGTTAAAACTATGTTCCCTGCTGGCGGACATCTTGTGTGAGATAAGGACCTGCCCAATATCCTTGTTTGGTTATAATTGGATTGGTAGTTTCTGAAAAGATCTTTGAATGTAATCCCTTGATGTAATTATCTGCACTGAAGAGATATAAGTTGTCAAAATGTGCATATGCAGAATCTAAATTAACAGTAACTTCAGTATTTTGTTATTTATTACCACTTGGCCGATGCCACTGCTGGTGGACTGTTAGTCACCGAGGGTATTCACCAACCCAGTAGCCAGCACTTTGGTGCTGGCCAGAAAACCGATTTTAATTTAAAACTTACAATATCTAAATTTTAGGAAATTTGGTTAAAATCTAAGGAGTATCTCCCTCTCACATAGCTCTGTCCCTAGCTGATTTTGGCTTCACTATTTACACTTTACTGGTAATTTGTTCTCTTTCAGATTTTACACATTTTTGATTATAAGGATTTCCAAATGTTTTGATTTGATCTGCACTGAAGAGATATAAGTTGTCGAAATGCTCATATGCAGAATCTAAATTAACAGTAACTTCGGTATTTTTTTATTTGACACTTTTGATCTACAATGCTAATACGTATGTATAAACAAATAGAATTTATGTACGTCCATATTTACCCATGTCTCTCTGCTAGTTTAGACAATATTTTGGCTGCAGCAGGAAAGTTGCGTAATTTCTCATAATATTTCCACAGCATATCAAGAGCTTGAACTGCTTCAGACTGATATCCTGCTTTCCTCTTTAGGTAACTCTCAAGGAAAGGAGATTGAACCTGCAAAACAACAGCATATAAGTAAATGTCTCATACAAATACAGTGGAACCTGTCTATTCAGACACCTGAGTATTCTCATATCCTGTCAAATCTGATATCATTTTTGGGTTCCAAAGACAGCTTTTAAGTTTTCTTAAACTGAGTATTCTGACATCCTGTGTAATCTGACATATTTTTGTGATCCCATATTGTCTCGGATTAGATAGATTCCACTATACATCAGATTTCTGTTTGAAAATGCGTGTTAAGCATGTGAAATCTCTTACAAAGCACAACTAATTAAACTAGAGGTATTGTGGCCTGGAGGGCCACAAAATGATACCCCTCACTCCCCATTGGAGTAGAAAATCCCCAATTTAATTTGTCACAAAAAAAGTAATAATTGCACAATCCCATTGTGTGCTAAATATTTTGTGAAATTAGCGTAAAAAGATATCGAAAATTAACTAAGTTGGTAAACAGGAAGTTGATGTCTGGCAATCTTAGAATCGCTACTAGCAATATAGACGAGTTTCCGATTGGTGAATTTTCCCGAAAAATTTTAACGTCACAATATAGATTTTTTTACGTAACAATGTTAGGTGACACAATTTACTCCGACTGACCTCAGGTCAATCGGGGCAATTCATTCATAAAACAAAATTGGAAATTCGTCTATAGGACATCATTCTAAACTTGCACACAAAATTTTAAGTTGCAGTGATGAGTAGTTACTGAGAAAACCTTTACGAAAAGTTTCTACTATTGACAAAAGATCTTGAAAAATATTTAAGTCAGTAAACAGGAAATCGATGTCCAGCAATCCTGAATTCGCTACTTGGGGTATAGGACATCATTCTAAACTTGCATACAAAATTTCAAGTTGCAGTGATGAGTAGTTACCGAGAAAACTGTTACGAAAAAGTTTCTACAATTGACAAAAGATCTCAATAATTCGTAAAGGTTCCGCGGAACCTGGTGTCTCACCTGCTCACTCTGCTTTAATTATAATTTGGCCTATATTAAGATGTGGTTTCTAAAAATTCTATGAAATAACTGGTCTTTGAGGGTATCAGGAAATTAACTGAAAATTTTTGAAATTTAACAATTGGCAATATTAGTTTTGACAAAAATTCATCCAAAAAGCATGGTTGCTAACAAGAATTTCAAAAAATTGCTAGTCTTTGACTCAGTTTGAGAGTATCAGGAAATTTACCAAATTGGAATCAAAATTTTTGAAATCTACATGATCTAAGCATTGAAAAATTTGTTTTCACTATAATTCAATCAAAAAGCAATGTTGCTAAAAAGATTTCCCAAAAATTGCTTGTCTTTGAGAGTTTCAGGAAATTTACCGAAATTGGAACCATATTTTTATTCTTAAGTTTCAGAATTATGTCTGGTATGAGAAATTGCTAAAATATTTGATTGTATTCAAAAATTTCTAAAATTAATAAGTCTTGGACATTTTCAGGAAATATACCAAAGTTGGAACCGGAATAAAATCCTGAAAGTTGAAAGTTTATTGCTTATCTATACACTACATGCAACAATTCTATGTCAAAATTAAATTTCCTAAGTTCTAATTTGTTTAAACTTTGTTGATATTATGGACCAAAGTGCCAAATTTAGTCAAATTCATTGATGCGGAAAATATAGGTCAAGGTGACATAATTCTGGAATGGATGTTGGTAACTACTAAAGATGTAACCACCTACCAATCATCAACTGTCTATTGCATGTAGGTGTTAAGATATAATGGAAACAAAAAAAAATTATTGAAAAAACTAAGTCCAACAAATGGCAAAATACAGAAAAATCGGCATTATTTTTTTCAAAACTATACTTAGAATTCAATAATGAAGTTGTACTGAATATTGTGTCACAAATTCATTGCTATTGAGCAAGATTTCAGAAAGTTATTGAAGTTCAAAAAAAGTTTAACATTTGGGTTAACCGAATGTTGACAACGTCGCCGACACCGACAACGGAATCTATGGTCGCTATGTCTCGCCTTCGCGACAGGCAAGACAAAAATTAACTAAGTTGGTAAACAGGAAGTAGGTGTCCGGCAATCCTGAAATCGCTGAAATCAGTATAGGACATCATTCTAAACTTGCATACAAAATTTCAAGTTGCAGTGATGAGTAGTTACTGAGGAAACTGTTACAAAAATGGTTTGCTATCACACACAGATAGACGGACAGACAGACAGACAAAGTGATTCCTTTATACCCCCTTCAACTTCTTTCATGGAGGGTATAAAGATTGCAGTATAGGGTCTGTAAGTCTCATCATGTGACTCACGAGAATCAACGATAAACAGGCAATTCAAAAACGTTTCCCGCCAAAAAATGACATCTGAGGATTATGACGTTCAAGTTTTTTTTTGAAACGTCATATATCTTGGTTTAAAATGTAACTTCTGGGTACAATTTTTTGATCCCAGAAGTTCTAAAATTGTACGAAACTTACAGGCCCTATACCAGCCAGAGTGGAGAATTGTGGAAAGAATGACTAACAGATGGATGGATCTACAAGTTTTCCAATATATCCCCTAACTCCTTGAGTGGGGTATCAAAATACTCCTTAAAACTAATATACCGTATTTTTCAGGACTAAAGGTCAATATTTTTTTTTTCTGAAAAGTCCTGCCCTCGACCTATCCAACGAAGTCAACCTATCTAAGGCATAGTAAAAACAAGAGGCTCTATCGCTCACCTGGACCATGGCCGACATAGATAAAAGGCATTTCCAATAGTAAAAAAAAACATAAAATTTAGCAGAATACTTTTTTTNAAATTACAGTATTCTTGTTTGGTTTCCATGGCAACTGAAAGATCCACCATCCATTACAACCCATAACAGAACACCATTAAAAAAAAATTTGGGCAGGGGTTCCCCTTATAATCAAGGTAATACATATTGCTGAAATTAAAACATTCAGACCACAATTCAAATAAAAATTCAAAAATTTGGGCAAAGGGTTCCCCTTAAAATCAATAAGGCCAATGTAAAACTATGTTCCAGATGGTGGCCATCTTGGATGAAGTACGGACCTGCTAGATATATTTTTTGGATGGGACCACCTAAGCACCATTGTGGGACCATTGTGGCTTAGTTTGGTTCTAATTGCACTAGTAAGTTCTGAGAAGAGGACCTCTGAATGTATATTCCATAGGGTCCAATGTTAAAACTATTATTCCCGCTGGCGGCATCTTGAATATAAGCCGGACCTGAAAAACACCTTTTATGTAAGGGACCACCAAAGGACTACTGTGGCCAAGTTTGGTGCCAATTGGCTTAATAGTTTCAGAGAAGTAGATCTTTGAATGTGTTTTCCCATACAGTCCAATGTTAAAACTATGTTTCCCGCTGT
>MJUU01057213.1:21859-35322 GCA_002080025.1 Modiolus philippinarum | reverse complement strand
CCTTCCAAAGTTTGTGATTTTTAGTTTGTACCTCATCCAAGAATGAAAATGTAACATCTGCTGAACTGATTTATAGTATGAATGGTCTATAGGTGACAACGAATAAAACCAGTGACCAGGTGAGTGATACAGGCTCATGTGAGCCTCTAGTTTATTTATTCAATGAACTATTATCAGACACAAGTTATTCCAACTTAAGTGGTCTTCTCCGATATACATGTACATTAAATATTACAACATTATACAGTATACAGAGCATGCAACAAGATTATAAGGGCTATTCCAGTAAAAATTCCCTAAAGGGGGTGGAACGCCACTTATTTTTATACCCCCACCAAGAGAAAAACATTCAAATATAAAATTTAACTAATAGGATACCACAGAAATTTACCCACCACCAACAGAAAAATAATTCACTGGTGTTCCACCCCCTGGTGGGAATTTTAAATGGAATAGCCTTAAATAAATACGCTTATGATCATGAAAGAAAAAGCAAACAAGGATGAGAGTTAATTCAAAACTCATTGATGGTACTGTGATCAAGAAATTAAGACAAAACAAATCTTTTCGAGTGTTTGATAAAACTGCATACATCTAAAAAGATTGTGCAGTTACTATCATAATTTACTCTTGAGTCCATTTTAACAATGGGAGTTATTTCCCTGATAGTTTCGGAAAGCATTTCACTGTTCACATATATTAGAATATTGTGTAAAAAAAAAGTAGTAAGCATCTAACAATCTTATAATATTAGCCAACTGAGGTAATTTGACATCAGGCATTTGCACACTAAAGATTCATACATGTACTTAAGTGTTGCTATAACAATTGTTATATATTTACAGAGGAATCCCATGGTAACCAGTATAAATATAGACGATGTGATGGTACAGTGTTGAAAGCATTTTCCCCAGGTAAATTTTTGAAAAGAATAAATAGAGTGGTTCTTGAACGAAAAAAGGGTATTGTGTTCTTTAATAGGTACCATTAAGGAATAATGCCTAAATTATCATTGTCGTTTAAGTTTCATTATTTTTTGAAAATACAAATTGAGGTATGTTCATCATGAATAGGGGTTTATCTCAAATATATTTACTTGTATATTTGATGAATTGTTTATTTACATGTTGCCGTACTTTGTATTTTTATGCCCCGTCCCCAGATTGGGGGCATTTTGTTTTTGTCCTGTCTGTCTGTCTGTCTGTTCACCCTGAAACTTTAACCTTGGCTTATTAAAGATAGACTTGTGATACTTGGCAAGTGTATAGGTCTAGTCAAAAGGAACATAAATATGCCCGAAAAAAATAAGTTCAGGTCAAAGGTAAAAGTCGCAGAGGTCAAAATTTTAAATTCCATTTTCATATGTTTTGCATGTGAAGAAAGATGCATGTAACCAAAATATCCTATTCAGATTAATTTTACTAATGAAATTGGTGCTGCCGCATATGTAGTATCTTGTTTTATATACTATATCACTTCATCCACAGATACAGACAGCTGTAATTGCAGTTTTAGGGTTAATGTTATTTCTGGGCTAGGTAGTCGGGCCATAATACAGAAAGCCTCATAGGAAATCATTGAAGTGACAAAATGGCAAGTCAGTTTGATTCATTTTGCCATTACTTTATCTGTAGCTCTATAATTTATATTTTACAGATGATGTTATTGTGTCCTGTATGAAGTATTTCCCACAGATTGGTACACTTGTTGTTGGATTTAGTTTTGGGAGTTACCAGTTATGGAAGTTAAATGTACCTGTATTAGAGTAAGTATTTGATTGTGTAGTGGATTAAGTTGTGAGATGTTGATTGGAATATGTTGTACATTGTGTAGGGGAGTTAATTGTATAGGTAAATCATGCATTGTGTAAAGAAGTGTAGAATCCACAACAGCAGAGAATGAGAAATGACATTTCTACACTAGAGATATTAAATTTTCCAAATTTCTAAACGCATGGCTTGCCGAGTGTTTAAAATATATGAAAATTTTTCCATCAAAAACATCACCCCTTTTTCTGATGATTTAAAATAAATGTGTTCTTTGAGTATGACATCATCATGCATGGTCATCACAATGGTAAAGTCATAAAACAGCTAACATATTTGAAGTCATAATTGAGTTTCATCTAATCACTTGCGGAGAACAACATTCTCTCTAGAGAGGAGAAACAATTTCTCCAGTTGTTCAGGAAACGTGAAAACAGGAGAGAAATTAGAGAAATATAGTTTCTACAACGAGAACTAAGTTGATTATGAAATTTCTCACATCGAGTTAAATAAATTTTGCAAATGTTTGAAAACGAGGCTTGCCGAGTTTTTAAACATTTGAAAATTTATTTAACAAGATGTGAGAAATTTCATAATTAACGTGTTTAAGGTGTAGAAAATGTTTCTCTAATGACATAATGTAAAACACAGAGGATTATGTTCCGAAAAGATTTGGCGGGAAATTCCATGCAAATTGTTCTCTCACTAGTGACGAGAAATATTTTTATCACATCGGTCAGGCGTTGGTTAAATTTGCTTGAAATTAGAGAAAAAGAATTAATCTACATGTATATCATCTTGGAGAAATAATAAATGTATTTGTGAAAGTCTGATAGGGTTTCCCATCTTTAATTAGGGCTGTTCCAGTAAAATATACATAATATCCAGGGAAGGTGCTTTGAAAATGATGTACATGTAGGCACTCAGAGAACAAGTAAGGGCATAATGATTGTGGAATGAAATATCAGCTACATACCAACTGAAGTGATATAAAATTCCACCCTGGGTATCATGTATATGTATGTTTTGATGGAACATCACTGAGTGCAGATTGTCTGAAAAATAGATTCGGAATTTGAAAAATACGATCTTTGCGGTCTTTGTGAAAAGTCAATTATCTCAATACACGTATTGTAACTGACTTATAAAAGTTAAAATTTGATACTAACATTTGGTCACATGTCACATATGAAACAATAATGATTATGTTTTTATTGTTAATTTTATGAACATGATGAATATCTTGTTTATTACAGGTATAGTTCCAGGATAGAATCTGATGCTGGATCTGTTCTACATGTTGCATACCAGGAACCAGAAAATGATCCCAAAAATTTCTGTTATTTGTGGATTGTAAGAGGAGGTGACACAGATGTGTAAGATATTAATCCTTAAAATTTGCTGACCCTTTTGTGTAATTGTTTACCATTCTTAGGAGGCTTGAAACCTTTATTGGTAAAAACAAATTGTAAACTATTAAAGCAAACAGTAATGAGGAGTAAATGTTGTCCTTTTACTCTTGCATTGTATTTAAGCACATTAAAATTGCATTCAAATTACTATCTTGGTCTAGGTGGCCAAGTTGTTAAGGTAGATAGTTTTAACTGTGCAATTACTGTAGTCTATCACCTCGGCATTGTGAGTTTGCACCCTGCTTTGTTAACCACAAAAAAGGTGCACTTGACTTAGGGCTGTTCCAGAATTAGTTGTATAGGGGGGTCTGAAGGCACTTTAATCATACCTGTCAACCTCCAATGACCCAAAATCTGGTCATGACCTGCATTGGATGATAAAAAATCTGGTCATAACGCGTGACGAACTTTTTTCATCCCAATTATTCTATTATAAATGCACGACAGACTTTTTCAACCTAATTATTTACTTATCAAGCAATTTATTTACATACTTTAATACTCAGTTACTACCTACTTATAAACAACAGACATGATAATTTTTTTTTTTTTTTTTGTCTGTTGAATACCTTCGGCTTTGTTTCACCTTTTCTGATTAAGATTTTTACTTGGACCAAAACTGGGCCCGTAATCTGGGCATAATGTGTCAATTCTCAATTCTAACCTAAAAGTAAAATCGTTGTTGATTATTGTAACTATCAGAAATGTTCACTATCTGATTTGCTAATCACCAGGTCACTTGATTTTACCCAACGCTCCAATCAAACTTTTATTTTCACCGCGAACACTTGTAAAGCTTTTCCGTTTTGTGGGGTTGTTGACGACATTGCTGGTCCAGATATAGGTCTTTTCCATTGAGTTGAAGACAATTTCCCAGTACACTCTATGCGTGTAGTTTTCTTAAAAACGGCCCATCAAACTCCACAACGGCTTAATTATAACAATACTAGACAGTATTCCAAACCGATCGAGTAAAAAAAAAAAACACAACAGGAAATGTAAATATGAACATTAATACACAAAACGTTACCGGAAATCAAATCCGGGTGAACACGGGTGACGACTTGATTCTCGGGTTATTTGACAACCCGATCGGGTTACTACATCTCATCGGGTGACAAGTGAAAATATCGGGTCTGACCCGCAAAAATCGGGTGAGTTGACAGGTATGTTTAATAAAATTTTGATGGGTGGTGGTCATTTCAGCCCCTTTCTGTATAAAGTAAGTGGAAAAAATCAAATTAAAATTTTACGCATGGTGGGCCAAAATAAAATGTGCCTTCCGACCCCCCTATACAATTAAATCTGGAATAGCCCTTACAATCGTTCATGATAAAGTATGTCAGTTTCCTGCCAAAGGTCAGTGCGTTCTCAAGGTTCCCCCACCACTAAAACTGACTGTCATGATAGTTAAAATACTGATTAAAGTGACTTTACACCTCATGCAAACAAACAGATAATATGTTGGTTTTGTCAGAGACAAGATTTATACACTCTATGTTCATGCATTATATGGTCGAAAGATTGCTCACACGTTAAATACATTAAGGTGAGAGGTACGTAAATAAGCGCCTCTATCGGTGAACGTTATAAATTTGCTTTAGAATGAATGTGAAATAATTTTAATATTCACTTTAAATTATGGTCGTTTCAAACTGTATCCTACAATTTTTCTGAAAAACTGATATTATGTTGCGAAAGAAATTTCTGTTTTATTGATATAATTTTTTTATATGGTCACCGAGTTCATTTTCATGGTATAGATCGCTGAATAGTTGTTAATCTTTCAAACCACGCCTGAAATCAAAACTTTAATCGACGACGTCACTATTTGGACGGCGGGTCTTATCGAAAAAAAATCCATTTTTAGAGTGCCTATTCTATTTTCAACTATTTATACCGGTGAAATAAATTTGGTTACCCTATATATAATTTACACCATTAAAACGGGAATTTCATTCTTTAAAACATTTCTTTTTTGAAGAAAAAATTGTAGGATACATTTTCATAAACGCTCAATTTAAAGTAGATTATTATATTATTTTTCTGTAGGTTTTACATAACATGTACATTCTATATGAATACAACGTAACTGGTTTATTTTTCAATCGGTCATATTTCAAATATTAAGATAGCTGTTTCACTTTGGAATTCAGCTTCATTTGATGCACTTGCATGTAAAATTTCATCCAAATCTGGAAACTTTGCTATTTACATACCTATTACCTTTAATAGACTCCATATAAAATGTACATGTACTGTCAGTTAAGACATTTATTTCATTACTCAAGTATTTCCTATTAAGTTTTTAAGATAATAAATATTTTGGAGAAGTTTCAAAAATATATGCTGTAGTTTTATATTTGATTTTTGTAGAGAGGAAACTGTATCATCAGCATCTCTGTATCAACTGGCTTACAACAAGAAAACCTGGTATAGCAACTATGGAGCATTCTATGAGGTAGGGGAATAACAAACATTTGCATGTTAGATAATTATTTTGTTAACTGCTGCCCATTAGCATTGGTACATATGCATTCTTCTTTGTTAAATATTTCAGCAATGAATCCTGGTGCTGTAAACTCAACTAATTTTCTTGAACTTCATGAGAATGAAAATATCACGAAAATAAATCCTCGCTAATATTTGTATCTCTAATACTGTAAACTGTGAAATTTTTGCGGCAGTTTTATATTTTGGATTTTCACGTTTGGAATGGAAGCGCGAAAATAAAATGCCATGAATATACTTGTCTGTTATTGATGTCAATGGTCAACAATTTGGCAGCGCGAATTCATAACTGTGCCAAATAAAATCCAGTCAATTTACCATGAAATAAAGACGGTGCGAAAATTTCCCAGTTAAGGAGGTTCGCTCCTCATGTTTTAGGATTTCTGTCAGATTTTCGGAATCCTCGGGTTTTATCCACTTAAAAGCATTATAATTTTTTGCCCATTGACCCCCTTATTTGTTTCCATAATTTCATTTTATACATCTTTGTGAGCATTCTGTAAAAATTTCGTTGAATTCTATTTATTCTGTCACATTCATTCATGGTCAAACCTTGTTAATGTTAATCCTATGAAAAATCAGAGGAGTTCAGTTTCCCGCCAAATTTTCAATCACTTAAATCTAAAAAATGAGATCATCAACCTATAAATTTATTTCACTTTAATTGCTTCTTTTTTAATTTTCTAACAAAAAAATCATGTTTATTTGAAATCCTATTTATTTTAAAATGGAGTAGCGGACCCCCTTAACAGTACAAATGCATCAGAGGAATAAGAAAATAAAAAAAATAGGTTGCCACCAAGATGCCAAGAGGAGACAAAATGCCAAATAAAATATTTGCAAAAATAAGTTGGTGTACAGTATTTCCTGGGTTGCTGCTTCTGTTGGCAGATGACAATTATTGTATTTTGGGATACATATAAGGGTTGTTCCAGGTTTAATAGATAGAAAGGTTGAAAGGCACTTTAATTAGAATTTGATTGGTTGTGGGATAATGTATATTAAAACTTGCACTGATGCATTATTTAGATGAAAAAATAAAAAAAAATATGTTTGGTTTGTCCTTTTGTAAAGTGCTTAGACTTCCCTCCTCCCATACATTTATACATGTATATGGAACAGACATAATAAAAGAACATCACCTGATTAATTTCACTGAAATTTTTGGACTTATGCAGGTATAAAATTCATAGTGTACAAACAAAATTCAAATTGCTTGTGTTTCTAATTTTCATATGAAATTGTCACATCTAAAGTTACATGGAGGATTCCTTTTCAAAAGTGATGTCATAATATTGTGCAGGAAGAACTTTCAAAAGTTGTGATATTACAGATTACAGTTGTTGTATCATATAAATCAACACTTTTGGTTTGTAATTTATCTGTTGGAGATGAGGTCATGTGCATTGATATTCCATGGGTCACCTCCCACTTTGAACCCCCATTTGCAGAAGATTGATTTCTCATTTCTTTTTCAGGAATTAACATCAGTAAGTTTGAGATTTGACATTGATTTGACATCTAACCTATCCAACATGACTTCCAATACCAGTGTATCTAGCAGAGCTATCACCTGTTATACATTAGAAGATCCTAATTATACACCACCTGCCAGATTGAATGATGAAGAATCATTTGAAGAGAGTATGTTTATTTTAATACTTTTGTGGTTTGAATTTTTGGAGTAAATGTCCAAAGTTACTTATTTTTTTGTCCTGAATCCGTAATCTTTTTGTTTATTTGAAGTATTAAACAACTATTTCAGTGATAGGCATATACTGCAGTTTATGTAAATGTAAAATTCTAAAAGGGCTGTTCCAGAAAAATGGACATGGGGTCTTTGAAGGACCTTTTTAGCTCATCTGGCTATAGTCAGGGTGAGCTTTTGCCATCACTTTTCGTCCGTTTTCCGTCCGTCCGTCCGTCGTCCGTCCGGCATACACTTTTCATTCAAAGATCTTCTTCTCTGAAACTACTGGGCCAATTGAAACCAAACTTGGCCACAATAGTCCTTTGATGGTCCCCTGCAAAAAAGTTGTTTTTCAGATTTCAGATCCGTACTATATCCAAGATGGCTGCCAGCAGGATCATAGTTTTAACATTGGACCCTATGGAAAAACACTTTCAAAGATCTTCTCCTCTGAAACTATTCAGCCAATTGAAACCAAACTTGGCCACAATAGTCCTTAGATGGTCCCCTGCAAAAAAAGATGTTTTTCAGATCCCCGCTATATCCAAAATAGCCGCCAGCGGGGATCATAGTTTTAACATTGGACCCTATGGGAAAAGACATTCAAAGATCTTCTCCTCTGAAACTACTAGGCCAATTGAAACCAAACTTGGCCACAATAGTTCTTAGTTGGTCCCCTGCAAAAAAGTTGTTTTTCAGATCCGTGCTATATCCAAGATGGCCACAAGCGGGGATCATAGTTTTAACATTTGGACTCTATGGGAAAAGACATTTAAAGATCTTCTCCTCTAAAACTACTTGGCCAGTTGAAACCAAACTTGGCCACAGTAGTCCTTAGATGGTCTCCTGCAAAAAATTGTTTTTAGATCCGTGCTATATCCAAGATGGCCGCCAGCAGGATCATAGTTTTAACTTTGGACCTTATGGGAAAGACATTCAAAGATCTTCTCCTCTAAAACTACTTGGCCAATTGAAACCAAACTTGGCAACAGTAGTCCTTAGATGGACTCCTGCAAAACAGTTGTTTTTCAGATCAGTGCTATATCCAAGATGGTCGCCAGCGGGGATCATAGTTTAACATTGGACCCTATGGGAAAAGACATTCAAAGATCTTCTCCTCTGAAACTACCCAGCCAATTGAAACCAAACTTGGCCACAATTGTCCTTAGATGGCCCCTTGCAAAAAAGTTGTTTTTCAGATCCGCGCAATATCCAAGATGGCCCCCAGCAGGGATCATAGTTTTAACATTGGACCCTATGTTAAAAGACATTCAAAGATCTTCTCCTCTGAAACTACTGGGCCAATTGGATCCACATTTGTAAAAAGAATTGCATCCCATCCAAAATAGCTGCTAGTCTGGAACATAGTTTAACTTATGATAATATAACATCAATGTCTATAACAAATTTGAAAATAATGCCCTTAAAACATTGGGACTATTTTAACTGCATATGTCAGCTGTGGCCCAGGTGAGCAAAACAGGCTCTTGAGTTCCTCTTGTTATTAACCCTCACCACCCATAGAATTTCTGCCCATACATATATGTACAATTCAAAGAGATGATGAAAACACAACCACCCACAACAATTTATATAAAGTGCCCTCAAAGGGTCCCAGACCAACTTTTCTGGAACAGCCCTAAAATGTTCTCTTACTTTATCCTTAGATCAATATCTTAAAGTATTTTCTTGATTTTATGTTTCTCTTGTGATTTGCATAGGAATTATATGAAAATTTAGATACTATTAGATGTATTTTTGCCATATATACTTTAGTCCATTGGTTCATCTAATTCTACAAGGACAACAAGAGAGTCTCTAGTTAGCTTTTCATCTTCTAATAACTTTTTAGCTCACCTGGCCTAAAAGGCCAAGTGAGCTTTTGCCATCACTTTGCGTCCTTCGTCCGTAGTCAAAATGTGGTCCTTAGCAGGGTTCGTGCTGGGCTTCGCCAATGTCGCAATTTGCGATTTTATTTTCATTCTGGCGACAAAAAATCGTTCCTGGCGATTTTTTTTTGGCGACAACGTTTTTCAAATCAACTTGCCGGTATTATCCAATTTTTACCCTTTTTAGTTGAAACCTTTCATGATTTTTGTTGTTAAAATAATCATAGGTAATAATTTAATGTCAATTCATAGCCTCTGGCAATGATATTGCAGTCCATTGATTATTTCCGGTCATCTGTTGATTGCATTACCTGTTTATTTACCTGTACACGTGCCAAAATGACTTGTGACAGATACAAGCCCAATCAAAGGAATCAAAGGAATTGAAAGAGTATTATTATACACTAAAATTTTATACTTTTCATTTTTTTTTGTCGTTTAATATCACTGCTTATTTTTATAAATGTTCACGAAAACAAATGGGTAAGATTATGCAATTATGAAGTTGAGTTACTTCCCCTTTTCCATGTTGTGAAAACGAAATTAAAGAGGCTTTGAGTGTTACTTTTTACTAAAAATTGCATATCCAGTCTTTTAAAATAAAAAATTGAACTAATTTTAAGGAATAATATTGAAGTCTTACAAACTTTATTCAAATAATTGCAAATTCAATTTTTGTTTATTACTTTTATTGACCTATTGAAAGATAAACTATTTATTTGAAACTTGAAAATCAGATTATTCCTCATAATGGGAGACCTTAGTGCCATGAAATTGTAAGAAATGTCCAAAATGACATTGCATTGGATGATATTCCTTAAACCAAATCAACCAAAGCATAAAAATGATGAAGGAAAAAAAAAGATTGTAAAAAATTCCTCATTGTAAGGGGAATCAAAACATCTGTCTGCAGATGAAACATTAACGACTTTGAAGGACATAACTATGAAATATTTGAAAATAGTACCCGCAAAAGGCAGCAAACAAGGAATGTTAAGCATACGATTCAAACCAAAACAGTGAGCATGTAAATAATAAAAGAATTTGTGCCATCAAAACTAAAGAATACAAAATAGAACTATTCTTTTAGTGTGGAAGAAAGAACACAAAAGTCTATCGTCCAACCTAGAAAACCAATTGGATGCTTCCTAACTGGCGACAAATTTTTGTAATTGGCGACAAAAAATACAAGTTGGCGATTTTTCTGGCGACAGATATTCAGAAGCCAGAGCCATCCCTGCTAAGCAAGAATGTTTTTTGTCAAAAAAGAACCAACAAAGACATATAGTAAAACATTATCAGACTTTAAATACAGTTCAAGATATTGGTTGTGTTTGAGCTACCAAAGTTGAAGAGACTGAAGTTCAACTGTATAACTTACAATGTTGGCTTGATTGTGGCAAATGAAAACCAGGTGAGCGATACAGGCTCCTGGGAGCCTTTGGTTTATAAAAATATCAATTTTCAGTCTATATGTAGGCTGTTGTAGGTACTTGTACTTTGAAGTCAGAAGGCATCACATTTGCTTTTGTTATACCTTCTAATATTTCCCTTTAATATATAAATGCATTGGGAAAAAATATCGACAATTTGTCTTTTTTATTTCTCAAGCCAAAAAACGATCTGTTGACCAGTCAACAGTTTTCAATTGACCACCACTGAACTGTTGACGCTTGCCCTATTTTTATTGGTTCAAAAACATCACGCCCATATCACATGACCTCCTGTTGTCTGCACAACCAAATTGGTGGAATGAATGAAATGATGAAATGGAGCGTATTTAACAAAGCGGACAGTTTGCAATTTAATGAATGTAGTATAGATGGATATACTAATACAGCATATTTTAAAGACTTAAACACATTGAACAGGAAAAGGTATAACAAAACAGTTATAGACTTGGTCCTCAAACAACAGCTGTTTTGTTTCACCCTCTGACTAAACTATTTCACTCAGCCTTCAACTTCGTGCAGCAGTTCAGTCCTCAGGTCAAACAAAACAGCTGTATTTTTCGGACCCAGTCAATAACTGTATATTGTTTCTTGTTTGTAGGTGTTCATGGTCCAGATCTAAGTCGGTGTTTGTTTGTTTGGGAATCAGTCGAAGGAAGTGGCAAGAAGACTTATCAGATGGCAATATTTGATATGAACAGATGGTATCATGCACAGATGCCTGCTGCTCTCAGGTATTTAGTATTGGAAGTTAACAAGATACAAAATCCCAATCTACACATAGAATACAAAGCCCTTTATTTTTGATTTTATTGAAAATGAAAGAAGGAAAATCAAGGACTTCAAAATACTTGAAAAGTTCCTTGAAGTACTGAAAAAAAACTATTCCATGCAGAAAATAGTTTTGCATTTTAATTAACAGATGTACAAAAACCAAACAAAGTAGTAAAGTATGAAAAGTTCGACTGGAGGGGTCTTAAAAAATTATATCCTAGAAAGTGTACAAAATGTCTTTATACATAAGCAAGTGGTTCCTTGAAAATGAAGATTCATCTTTTAAACTCTTTGAAAAGCTCGAAGATTTTTACAGTAGAAAATGTGTATGTATTCTGCAGTATGAATTTATCTGTTGTGGAATTAAATGGAAATACATGTATGTTAAGCACTAATCCATATTTCTAACAGATTTTTTTTTCAGTCAAAACTTTACGTTTTAGCATTTACTCATGTTTGGATTTGTTTTTACTACAGGTGTACTGGAGGAAATCTAGATACATGTCCATACCTGTCTTTCCATAGTTTAGATAATGCTGTAGACACGTCTATTCCTGACACTTTATTGGTAAGTTTTGTAGAGTAAAAATTTAAGGCAGTTCCATTTACAGGACATACAGAAGAATGTTCATACTGTATATAGTACATGTACATGTATTTCAAATGACACTGTCTGTTGTTATTTCAAAGTTTTACTCCAAATTTAATACATGTATGATTTTACTTAAAAAAATATGGATATGTACATACAGTAATTACAACAAACTTAAACTGGATACGACATAAAAGATGGTTCAGAGGAGTAAGGTTTTATGTGTACTTTTGGTCAATTTTGAGTTATACATGTTAACACTATTGTAAAAGTGTCTTCTTTCATGTCACCAAACATCTAAGGCATACCATAATAGGTAAGCAATAAATTAATGCATGTAAATGTCATAAGGTTCTATGTGCAAATTGCATTTTAGGTAGAGCAGTAAGGGTCTATGTACACATTATATTTCAGGATTCAGCACAGCGATTCTTCTTCATGGGATAAATCTAATGTATTTTGTTTGTTTGTTCATCTCACATTCACATTTTACCCAGGTGACCTCATTTTCTTTTTAGTCCCCTACCGGCATCGCCGAAGGGGACTTTAGGTTTGTACTTCGTCAGTCCGTCAGTCCGTCACACTCAAGTTTTCCGGACTTTTTTCTAAACCGTTCCACATATTGACCTAATATTTGCTATGTGAGTCTACCATCATGAGTTACAGATGAAGTTCGTGTTTGGTTCCGGTCCACATAGTTTGGACGGAGTTATGGGACTTGGACTTTGACTATTTCGGTAAAATATCAGTTTTCCGGACTTTTTTTCTAAACCGTTCCACATATTGAGCTAATATTTAGTATGTGAGTCTACCATCATGAGTTACAGATGAAGTTCGTGTTTGGTTCTGGTCCACTGAGTTTGGACGGAGTTATGGGACTTGGACTTTGACTATTTCGGTAAAATATCAGTTTTCCAGACTTTTTTTCTAAACCGTTCCACATATTGACCTAATATTTGGTATGTGAGTCTACCATCATGAGTTACAGATGAAGTTCCTGTTTGGTTCCAGTCCACTGACTTTGGACGGAGTTATGGGACTTGGACTTTGACTATTTCGGTAAAATATCAGTTTTCCGGACTTTTTTCTAAACCATTCCACATATTGACCTAATATTTGGTATGTGAGTCTACCATCATGAGTTACAGATGAAGTTCGTGTTTGGTTCCGGTCCACTGAGTTTGGATGGAGTTATGGGACTTGGACTTTGACTATTTTGGTAAAATATCAGTTTTCCGAACTTTTTTTATAAACCGTTCCACATATTGACCTAATATTTGGTATGTGAGTCTACCATCAAGAGTTACAGATGCAGTTCCTGTTTGGTTCCGGTCCACTGAGTTTGGATGGAGTTATGGGACTTGGACTTTGACTATTT
>MJUU01057212.1:6345-24818 GCA_002080025.1 Modiolus philippinarum | reverse complement strand
TACTCTTAAAATCTAGACATAGTGTGTTTCCTTGTACTGATGCATTCTTACCTGGTATAAACCACTTCCTAGAGCAGGTCCGACCATGAGTCCAAGTCCATTACACATTTCCAAAAATCCCTAAAAGATGTTATACTTTGATATCGTGACATAAAAGATGTTATCAAAGTGTACCAAATAAGAGGGTAAATACAATGTCCATTGTATAAGAAAGATTAAGAAATGCATGACGAAGCAATTACACATGTTACCATAATTTATTAAGAAGAGATACCAAAATGACAATGCTCACGGAAAGAAGGATTTGATTTCAATGTATTATTTCTTATGTATTTTTTCTGATTCCTCAAAACTTTCGACGAACACAGCTGCGTTTGAATTTTTGCTTTCCTTCAACTAATTTTATACACTTTACTTTAAATCAGAGGTGTTTTCACGTTGAAGTATTCATCTTTGAGGAATGGTATATGTTTTAGATTTCCGTTAATGTTCATTTCTTTAAAGCTTAATGGAGTTCGTGTCTATTTTCAGTCATTTTTTTCTATGGTAATACTTTTTTCATTGGGTAAGAAAAGATTTTACAACCCGGGCTATTTGATAATGAAATTTATCCTAATATTTCTTAAGTGTGGTTTGGTGAAAATCAATAATATAAATAATATAAATGTTTGCACACGTTTGAAAATGTAAAAACCTGACTGAAATTAGAAAATTCAAATTCAATATTTTTCAAATATTATTTATTTCAAGAATCAACATGCACTTACCATGACAGTTGGAACATGCTCATAAAACAAAATGGATGCTGTACTGTAGGCAGAGGTCAAACAAGCCGCGGCTCCAATGGCTTCCAGTAGACGTACAATAAAACAACAGATAACAAAAACATCCTGATCAGGAATGGTATTGAGGGTGCTTAAAGTTAAAGAAAACAGAGATTTACCGGTGTGGTGAGAAAAAATTATTCTTTTTCTGAAGTATCCAAAATTATTAGAACTTGTTAAAGTCCCATGCGTTTAAAATGTAGCTTTAACAGAAAGATAAGTTTCTGTAACGTGCAGATTACATTTACCTCAACAATGCACAACTTCCAAAGGAAAAAATTTCTTGCCCTTCATCTGTATAGTAGTTATCAGTTAACATATTTTAAAAACCATTGGGAAAGAGAAATAATTACACATTTACAGGTATTATTATCATCTAATATTTGACATCTATTATTGTTTTATCTGGCAATCATTATCGTTGGTAACGGAATTTCAGTTCGTCATACACGGTAACTTTTATTTTATTCAAATACTTGTTTAGAATATTGAATATGTCTTTTCTCAATACAGTAACAGTTTCTAGAAGTTTAGTAAATGAGAAAAATTATGTGTGACATTACAGCTGCCAGCAAAGATATTGTTTGTTAGTGGATGGAACTTGTTCTTATAACCTTGTTGATTCTGAACTGATTTTTCAGCAACTCTATTGCCTTTTGTTTGATAACCTGTGTGTATATTCTGTTGTATCTATACATATTGGTTCACAATTATTCCAACTTCTTAAGATTATGCTTTAAGGACAGCAACGAATATGCTTTTTCTTTTGTTTTCCATAGTGCCACTGCTGCAGTCAGCCGATCCTAACACTCTGGCATCTCGCCTTGATGTTCACTGTTATAGGATCAATCTGGTGGAACATCTAATGAGTTGCTTTATTTGAGTTTGTAGTCTTCCATGTATAGAAAGTTAGTCATCACACAGTTGTAACTAAGAGGTATAATGTTTGTTTAGAAAAAACGTTGCTGTTACTCGTTCTACATTTGGTGTTGTCTAAATCTTCGATAGCATTAAGGACCTACTTTATCAAGTTTGATAGTTTTCATTATCAACTAGTGCTGCAGAATATTTTAGAAAAGTTCAGTCTGACTTGTAAGACGATCATTTATGGGTTCCATGTAAACTAATAAAATGGCCTGGTCAAAAAGTTTGAAACACCAGTGAAATGTAGCCCTATATTGGAGGCCACAACAGAAACATAAAAGACCTCGTGAAATCTGGCAAAACAACAAGAGGATCACCAAATGGGAAAACATAGCATACTGCAAAAGACAGACACAATAGGAAGAGGTTTGTTTAACCTTTCGGAATTTTTAATACAAATTAAACACAAAATGGGTTAGTAATCAAGGGGAAAAGTTGTTTAGAACTGTTGTTTAATAATCTTCAAGTACTGTTTCTAACCTTACCCGAGAATAATTGTGTTGACACCACTCAAAATTACACCAACTATATAAACCTTCTTGTATCCTAGATTTGGTAGCTGTAAATAATACTAGTATATGATTGCATAATTTAATTACCTTTGGTTACTTTATGTAAACAAATCTAAGACATGCATTCTATCTAAATACTATTTTGAATACAAACGCAATAAGAAATGATAAGATAAAAGGTCTCGGTTATATGCTCATTTGTCCCTTTTGCGTTTCTTTCTTCATTTACCCTGGAGACTCCATGTAAGATAACATGAAGCGTATGCCTCTTTGAAATTAACTCTGAGGTTAGTCTAGTCTTACAGACGGATAAAGAGGTCAACATTAACACAATACTGGTGCTACCGGAATTATAAAAATCTTGTCCAGAACACGAGGTCAAGAATATTGTTACCAAATTTTCCTAAATTGCAGATTCTGAACGATTTGGAAGATTCTGGGATATACAGATTCTGAAAGACTATGGATAATTTTGAAATTAAATCTGGCATTTTTCAAAAAGCAAAATGAGGAAGATGAGGATAGTTCTAGCATCAAGTTTAGCTTTTTACTACTTTCGAGGAGTTTTGTCATTACCTAATTACAGTGAGAACATTTATTTTTGGTCCAAAGTAAACTGGCGGAGGCAGCTTTCGAAAATATGGGGTTCCGACTGGGTTCAAGAAAAGGGGGTTCTTGTCGATTTATTGGTCATTTTTGTCAATATTTACCTAAAATCTGCACAAATTTTTTAAAAAGTTTCTAGTAAAAGGGGATTTCAACCACCGGAACCCCTTGGATCCGCAAATTCAGCATAAAAGTCCAAAGTATATCTAGTAAAATTGAAAAAATATATGTAAAATACTTTAAATTGTTTTATTCCTGGTAGTCGCACATACAAACTAGAGAGTGTGTCTATAAGACACAGATGCCCCGCCAACAAACTTATCACAATAGACAACCTAAGTCAATCAGGCATAGAAATTAGTTCCCATTCACTGAATCATCATGAAGTACCATTACAGATGATTGTTCAATAAAACTTTTGTTGAATAATGGAAAGTAACAAAAATACCATAAAGTTTTTTAAACATTAAATATTGGTCAGGTTATAAAATTATCCATGAATTATGTAGTATTCACCAACATCTAGCTGTTTGAAATGGGCCTAATGCAAAATTCTAACAAGGTCATTCAAGCATAAAATGGAGGACAAAGTCAACAAATTGTCCAAAAATTGGGTAGTTCTCACAAAGATGAGTAATTTCATGAAACATCATAATGATATGCTGTGTAGTTGTTGAGAAAAGTATATAAAACACAAAATTTATCAAAAGTCACTCAAGCGTAAAATGTAGATCAAAGACACTTAATTGGCCTTGATTTGGATAGTACTCATCAAATTGATTTATTTTGATGCAACAACATTTGGAAAGCATGTTAAGTTTATGAGAAATGGACTTAAATGCAAAATTTAACAACAGTCACTCAAGCGTATAATATAGGTCAAAGCCGCCTTATTATCAATACTGCGGGTAGTATTCATCGAGGCCATCAATTTGATGAACATCATTCTGGTATAATGTGTAGTTGTCCAGAAATTGACTTAAAAGCAAAATTTAACAAAGGTCACTCAAGCGTAAAATATAGGTCATGGACCCCTAATTGTTGGTGAATGTTAATGACTAACTGTCAATGTTTTGGGTCGTTCTCATCAAAGTAATTAACTTGATGAAACATTACATTGGTACAATGCATGGTTGTTGAGAAATGTACTTAAACGCAAATTTTAACAAAAGTCACTCAAGCGTAATAGATCAAAGCCACCAAACTGTCAATGTTTGGGTAGTACTCATCAAGCAATTAATTTGATGAAACATCATATTGGTATAATGTGTGGTTGTTGAGAAATGGACTTTAACGCAAAAATAACAAAAGTCACTCAAACGTAAAATGTAGGTAATGGATCCCTAATTGTTGATGAATCTAGTAGTACTAATAAAGGTGCATGTCCTGATGTAACATTATCAAAATACTACAAGAGGTTACCAATATATGGACCTAAACGCAAAACCTAACATCGGGACGGAAATCTATATGCCCTCTTCCACTTCGTGGCGGGCATAATGAAAAACACTTTATGTCAATATATGACCAATTTTAAAACATAAATACTATACCACTATAAATTCTGAGGTAGTCCTCAAGTGACATATGAACAGCAGGATACACCTGACTATGGACGCCATTTTGAGAAGACCATTTTGTGGACCTATATGGTAAGGGACAGATTTCCATACACAATCCATTCAATTTCCTGCTGCAACCAGAACAGTACATGTTCTGCGGACAAATTTGAAAACACGTGAAAACGATTTTTTACCTCATTTTTGTTGTTGAACATTCATATTATGTATTGTTACAAATATTACTGTCACTTACAGGCAATTTACAATGTACAGTATAGTTAAATGAAATTGTTTGAAAAGTGAATCATGGAATTGAGTCCATTCAAAGAAGTCAGTACTCATGGACAATAACACTTTTAGGATTGTACTCTATTTACCCTTTGAACGCAGGTATTCACACCTCTATTATTTCCTAGACTATACGCACGATACCTCGGAAGCAGAATTGGAAAACCTCGAACCTGCTTCCAAATAAGTCAATTTCGGTTGTAATTCTAGTTGTGTTTTCAATGACCCACGCGTTTTCCCGTCCTGTTGATACAGTTGTGTACAGAATGTCTCCATCGTTTTTAACTGGATTGAAAGCTATGTAACATAGACCGCATGTTTCTTCCATGTCACAATCAAGGTTCCTATGGCCATGCCCTCCTTAGTTCCCAGTTCATTCCGAGTTTAAATTTGATAATTCCTATCCTCGGCAAGGTTTTCCTGTTAATGATTCTTGGCTACCACCTGACCCTTTCTCCTCTTAAGTTCTAGTATTAACTAGGGAAGAAAAAGACTTTCTAGGATGGTTTAAAAGTCTATTACTTCTGATCTGAAAGTTGTTTCGGATAGGTTAGATGCCTTGGAGTGAAGGGCAGGTGTCGCGGTAGACCAGGGCCAGGGAGAAGAAGAGGATACTCTATCTATGACCCCGGGAAGTCAGGAAGCTGTATTCCTCACTGTTGAGGAGGAAGCTGTACCTTCTGTTTATGTTCAGAAGAAAAACTATTTCTCCTACCTTAAATAGAATCTTTACTCCTAAACAAGGAAGTTATAATGAGTCAGAGTCGAAGGAGTTTCCGACTCTTAGGGAGCAGCTCAAGGCTTGAGTTTATTCTCTTCTAAAAGAAACACGTGTTTCTTTTGCTGTCACCCGTAGGAGAGTATCTGCTAGGGAGCATTTCACACATATTAAGTACTGCATAACATGCTTTAGCTGCAGCTGTTCCTTTGCTTCAAGAAAAGGGAACGATTTGGTGGAATGTAAAGCTTTACTTTTGTGAGTTCAAGCTATTGGCACTTCGCAACTTCTTTTGTTGGGTTCTCTCAATGATTTTACTCCTTTCTCGGGGAAACCCATTGTTTGTGTATCTGTAAAGATTCTTTCTTTTCTTCTGCTCTGTCGAATAAGAAATTAGGCTTGTCTGCTCGGCAAGTTCAGGAGAAAATCATGTAATTGCCACAACCAAGCTGTCAATGTAAATGCGCAGTTCACCAATGACAAACGGAAAAGAAAGCTTATCCCTCAAGTACCTCTACTGCTTCTAACTGAAAGCTAATTTCTCATACATGAAAAGGGGCTAAGGAGACATGAAATCATAAATAAAAATCCCCCCTTTTATTACTGGCATCTCCTCAGATGGAGAAACCGTTTCCTGTTCCTTTTCCGCTCTATCAAATTATTTTCGAGGCAGTGTGAAAATATCATAATACCTGTGTGTTTGATCAGGAGGGTGGGGTCTTCATCTTCAGTTTCTTTCTCAAGTCACTGCTATTGTCAGAGATTCCAATCTCTATGTCTGAAACTTCAGATAAAGAGAATCGAATATGCTCCTGTCAGAGGAAGTTCAGTCCTTGATCATGAATGGAGCTGTAGAAAAAAATATGACCCCTTCCAAATCTCCGGGGTTCTACTCCCGTCTGCTTTTAGTTCCAATCGAGGTAGGAGACCATCTATAGATCTGTCCTGAAAAAACTTTTCTTTATACCATATTTCAAAATAAAACCAATCGTTCCATCAGAGCATGTATTATTCTCCCTAGTATGTGAATAACCAGTCTCGACCTTTTCATATCCCCATGTTTCTTCTTTTTGTTAGGAACAGCGCTGTATATCGTTCGATTGCTCCCCTTTGGACTTGCGGTAGCCGCTCTGACCTTCACAAGAGTGTTTTAAGCAGTTACAGCTAATCTATACAAACTGTCAGTTCAAATCTATTCTTGTTTTGACGATTCTTTGACCAGTGATTCCAAGCAAGAAACAGCTGCTTTACAAAAAGAAAGGGTAATTCATCTTTGTCCCAGTCTGGGTTTTCTGGAATCTTGGAAGAAGTCTGTGTGTTATCCTGATCTGAACTCATGTTATGTCCGTGTTTCTTGTTGTGTCCGATGCTGTCGTTGTCCCTTTTAGACTGACGGTTCGGTTCTCACAGTCGTACAGTTTTCTCAACTCCCCTGTGGTAGTGATTCTCCTTGGACGTCTTTACATTCGGCACCTACAGTTTCATCTACTTCATCATTGTTTCCGGTCTCCCATTACTGGAAAGAAAAATCCCTTTGCTTCCCTCACTAATACTTTATCTTCAGTTGTAAATAGACAGGGAGAATGTGATATAAGGGGAATATCTGTGAGTACCAGTTCCTTCTCTGGCTTTTTACACTTGAGTTGGGGAGCCTACCTACATGAAAGTTGGATCTCAGGGTTGTTGTCACTTGTACAACAGATAGAGCACATCAACATGTTCGAGATGAAGGCAGGTCATTTGGCTCTAAGTCAGTTCAAAACAACTCTTAAATTCAAGTCCATAGTTCTGGCATCTGAGAATATTACGGTGGTAGCCAACCTAAAACAAACAGGGAGGCGCCCCTTGTTTCAGTCTGCATCTCTTTTCAAGGAGATTTTTCTCCTTAACTAAGAACTTCAGGTACGATTCATTCCGGTTACCTCGGTGTTCTAGTAGAAGCACTGTCGCGTTCTCCAG
The DNA here is from genome assembly GCA_002080025.1 of Modiolus philippinarum. Lineage (NCBI taxonomy): Eukaryota > Metazoa > Mollusca > Bivalvia > Mytilida > Modiolidae > Modiolus > Modiolus philippinarum. Next base: position 17,425 of record MJUU01057212.1, on the reverse strand, counting down.
CACCAGTAAACACGGCATGGGAATTGAAGTTGAAGTAATTTTCAATGTCATCAGTCTGTTTTCTTTGGGTTGACCTCATTTGCATCTGTTACAACATCTGTTAAATAAAACACCTTCATCTCTCCAATTCCAAATCCTCTGGCATACTTTGAGGACACGATGTGAATGTCTTTGAAGGGAATGTCTGCTTACGCATTCTCTCCCTTCAGGTTTCTTTCCAAAGGCCTTCTAAACATGTGTCGGGAATCCTGCAACAGTCATTATTATTACTCAAGATTGGTCAAAACAAGCTTTGTTCACAAATCTTTCGTGTAAAATGCCACTTCTTCCTTTTATAGTTAAAAATTCGGAAAACCTGCATCGTCACGTATGGCTACTCTCTAGATGGAAATCCGCCAGAAAGGAGTTTCTGTCGGAGCAAACAACCTTATCCGTAAGGCTGTCCGACAGTCCACGTAGATTGTCCACGATGCAAAGTGGTCAATCTTCGCTGATTGGTATGCTGAACGGAACTTTGATCATATCAAAGCCACTGTTCAACAACTAGCAAACTTTTTCGCTCATCTTTTGGAGGATGAAAGCCGCTCGCCATATTCTGATGGTGGTACTGATTTCGGTAATAATGAATTTTTTGACATTATTGTTATTTGGAAACAACAGAAAAGATTTGTTCCTTGGTGAGATTTAGGATTGGTACTTTCTTAAGTTAACATCTTTTCATCCTATGTCCGTTAGTCTGTTCGTCCGTCCGTTCGTTATTCCGTCCGCCATGGGGTACACATTTTGTGGCAACAACTCCTCCTAAACCAATTAGTGAGTTCAATGAAACTTTCACTGAATGTTCAGTACATATTGCCATTGTGCACCATCTATTTAAAATTTTGATATGATTTGATTTTTTTATTTTTTTTTCATTTTTCTAATTTACTTTTGCATTTGGCAAGAGAGAAAGCGAAATAAATGTACTACCAATTTCAGATTCTTTCCTTCGATTCAACCGTGATCAGTCAGCTGTCCCTCTTTTAACTGATCCCTTTATAATAGGTAAAAACTAAATCCATAGTAAGTGCTCGAAACCTATTTCTATTATAACCCATCCTTCAGACTCCTCATCTTACGTCCTATGTCCTGTCAGAATATTACAAATATACAGATAAAAAAAGATCAGATTCTAACACTTGATTGTTTTTATCTTTAAAAAATGGGTATTTCAGATTCTACATCTAAATATATTTACATATGGTAATGCAACACTTGGTTTGTTGCATACAAATCTTCAGGTAACTGCAAATTTGAGCTTGCTACTCAGTTCAAGCACATGAAGTCAGAATCATTTCTTCATCTTGGGCTAAATGCCCAGCATACAGCCATGACGAAATTGATTTTCGATTTACCAGACCGAATGACACATTTTGATATGTTTCCCTGTATGTTCAACCAAAAGCTTCAAAATTCTTTACAAGACCGGATCAATTTTTACCATACATTTCTTTCGGTCCTGTGAATTGCGGCTTCACTGAGCATCTGTGGCAGAAGTTTTGTCAGTAGGGTTTTCGTGATGTCCATTTTTTTTCTCATCGACCACTACGTGCGATCTTTGACCTCTAATGCTGATAGTCTTTTTCTTTTTCATTAGGACCCAAAATAGCAGAACAAAGGATCAGTCTTCTCCCTGTCTGTACTTCCTAAAGGGATTCGGCTTTTTTCGATTCTGTATTCTCTGGCAGAATTTATAGCGGTATACTAGTAGTATTTATCTTAAACAATTTCTATTTTTTATAGTGAAATTAATTTTTATAATTAAATAATTACCATTATAAATTATAGGTCCCATCCATTACGGTTTCCTTCCCTTCATTCCTTTTCCTTCTAGTTTTGAGGAAATCGAATGGGTAGTATAATTGGAGGCTGTTCTTTATATATGTCCAGGAAGGTATATTCTTATGTTGGTATATCCTCTTTTCAGATGTCCCTTGGAGAAGATCTCAGATTTTATAGTGGTAAGTATTTATTAATAAAAATTAACTTTAAAATTTTGAATTTTTACAGTGTGTCGTGGAGATACTTTCTGGAAACATTGAAAACTGAAATCAATTTTCCGTTGATGACATATGAATATTAGCTCTTATAATGGCAGCTGGTTTATATTGGTTCTTGAGTAGCTACAAGTCAGTTTTACAAAAATGTTTTCAGAAAATGTCCAAATCTATCGAAATTGCATTCGAATAGAATTTACTAAAGAGAAAATATTATATTGATAAGTAAGAAAATGAAATGTTTATTAATCTATTCAATAATGTAAGTGCATCTAAAAGAATTTTTATATGATTAAATGCACTCGCAAATTTGTCCCCCTGAAGGCACAAAATGCAGGAAAAGGTGGCCATACCTCTTAAAAAATTGAGAGATGCTGAACTAAGTATTGTATGTTTCCTGCGGAAATATTTGTCTTGGAATAAACTTCAAAGATAGCTGAGCTGATTATTTTTTTCAATGATGACCACTAAAGTATCCACAACGAAATTTGCCACGACTTTTCTCCAAATATCTTTTTAAGTGAATGTTAAAGGGTGACATGGCATACACCAATGGAAAGCTAATTTTTTGCCGCTTCTTGCCATGCATTACCATAATTTTACAACAAAGGGTTAACAAGTTTTCCAGTACCCTTCTATGTTATTTTAACAGAAAATTTGAGTCGAAAACAGAGGGAGTATACCTAGTTAACTGAGCACCTGTATTTATTGTTTTAATGCCCTGGGGAATATCGATTAACCAAAACACGTGGGTCGAGGGTTAATCTCGATTGCGAATCAAAAAAATAATTATGCAATTACCTGACAAAATGTCAACAAAAACGTTATACCTGTAAATAAATTTTATTTTAATAAAAGTAAATGGTAACTGGATATTAGTTCTGCAAATTTTATTCTCAGATTTACCTAAACATTTTTACGTAAATTAGTAAACAAATCAAAATTTTGTTTGTTCATTGGCAACCCGAATAAACAACAAACAAGCACCCTATATGATAATAAGTAATCCATTGGCAATCCATTTGGTGTCTTTTCATTGGTTTGTTGGTTTGCGTACATCATTCATCAATCACTCCCACGTCGAATTTCTTTAAGATTTGAGTGAAATCAAAATGAAGGTCTATTGAAAATAGTTTTATTTGAACTTTGATTATTTCGGTAAATATACCAAGAGTAGCGGAAAAAAAATAGAAAAAGATACATATATGTTTTATTATTGTCTTATTTTAAACAAAATAGCTACAGTGATTTAAGCTGCGGCAAATTTCGTTGTGCTAACTTTAAATTATATCTTAACATACATCTGATATATACAGCTTTTAAAACATATAATAAGGAAAAGGAAAAAGTTCGTATTTTCAAAGACGTACAAACTTCTAACATCTGCTAAATGTAACTGCAGATAGTTATATAATATATGCAGAGAAAGAACAGTCTTAATTAGTTAAAATACTTACATATCTACCAAACACTGGAGACACCAAGAAGACAGAAAGTTCAAACATTCCATATAACAAACCAATGACAGTCTTTGATACTCCCTTATTTTCTGCCTGCGAATCAGAAAAGGCTAGGTTGTTTACAACTATATTAAACTATAAACGAAATGAAGTAAGAAGCGATAAAAGGATTAATTTATAAATATAAATTATTTGTAACAAATTGTTTTAATGAAAACAAGAATGTATCGGGCGCGAATTTAGGGATTGGTATGAGGGGCGATAAAAATGTGTTTAGAGTAAAATCAGGATTTTTTTGCACAAATTTCAACGACAAAATTTTTGCACCTCGCTCTGCTCGTCGTTTTTTTAACCGTGCTTCCTTTACGGCATCATCCACTGTGTATTAACAATGACTAAAACTTGACTTAAACCCTTCCATCCATTCCTGGACATAGGTGGTCAGCGAAAGATTTCCATTTCCTTCTGACCTGGGCTAGCTTTTCAATCTGCCCCCATGTCTTGTCCTATTGTCCCCCCTGTTCTGTAGATCTTCTCCATGAATTCTTTGGTCGACCTTGTTTTCCTTGTCCTCGAGGGTTCCATCTTAGTACCTGGTTTACAATGGTGTTTTTGGACTTTCTGAGAGTATGCCCAAATCCAGTTCCACTTTATCTGTGTATCTATTAGGAGTTGGTTTGTCATTGACCATAGTTCTTCATTGGTCACCAAATCCTGCCATTTGATTTTCATGATGATGCTTCTCAAACATCAGTTGGTAGCTGTTTGGAGCTTGTGAGGTGCAGCTTTTGTTGTTCGCCAGGTGTCAGAGGCGTATAGTAGCACAAATTTTACGTTTGAGATAAAGATTCTAAGTTTGGTGTTAATTGAAATTTGTAATGAAGTCCATATTGGGCGTAAGGTCTTAAAAACAGCCGCTGCTTTCCAAATTCTGCATTTTATGTCTTTTTCCCTGCTACCATCATTACTCACAATACTGCTCAGGTATGCAAAATTTTCTACATCTTTCAGTTCTTCTGCATTTATTTTGAATCTTGTTGTATTTAACCCATTTATATGCATTGTCTTTGTCTTTGCCTGGTATATATGGAGTCGGATCTTTTTACCCTGTTGTTCTAAAGTTGATATTTTAGCTTCGATATCTACATGTCTGTGTAAAAGGGGGCGATATCGTCCGCAAAGTCCAGGTCTTCGAGATGTTTTTGAAATGTCCACTGTAAACCTCTTGCGTGTGTTCCTGTTGTTGTTTTCATTACCCAATTTACGGCCAACAAAAAGAGGAAGGGTGATAGTAAGCCTTCCTGGCACAATCCTGTCAGTGTATTGAATGGTGCTGCAATGGAGTTCTTGTGGATAACTTGGCAGGTGCTTATTATCTTCATCGGTTTTCTGCAACACCATGATGATCATGGTAAGAGTTTCCAAAGTGATGATCTGTCAATACTATCGAAGGCTTTTTCAAAGTCCACAAATATATAGTGATGAGGTCCACTCTTTGGACCGTTCGATGGCGGTTCTAAGTACATGTATGGTTATTTGGTCTGTGCAAGATCTATTTTGCCTAAAACCAGCTTGTTCATACCGGAGACATGTGTCAACAGCTGCCTTCATTCTTTCTAGCAGTATTCTGTTCAGGATCTTACTTGGAACAGAAAGTAATGTAATTCCTCTCCAGTTTTTACACTCTCCCAGGCCTCCTCTTTTTGTAACTTTACTATATGACCATGCTTCCATTCGAGTGGAACGTTTTCCTTCAAAGATTTTTCCAAGCAGTGTGTATTGTAAGAAAAGTTAAGGCTGACTGGGCGGAGTTACCTGTCATTCAGGATTTGATCATTCCAAAACATGAATAGGTATAAAAGTCCAAATACAGGATGATCAATAATTGTTTGATTTGTGAATGCTCGTATTTATATATTGGGGCATACAAATTACAAACTATTTGATTTTGAAAAGTGTTCACTATAAAGATAACTACATGATTGTTAATTATTATTTGATTGTAATTTTTTAACACCTTATGTTGGCGCTACACTGAAAAAGTAGATTTACCCCAGTTCAAAGTTTAAGGCAAACTCCGCCCAGTCAATCTTAAGTTTTATTACAATATACATGTCTACTGATATGTTTGTGCCTGCTTTGATCGACTCTACAGGAACACCATCTGGACCAGCTGAATTCCTATTTTTAATAGTTTAATGGCTCTTTTAATTTCCTGTTAAGTCGGATTATTATAATTGATATTAAGTGAGGTCTCTCTTGGTGTGATGTCTGGTGCACTGGTCGATTTAACAGGTTTTCAAACGGTTTTTCCATCTGTCCAGTTGTTCCTTTTCAACAGTAAGAATGAAAGTGGTTAATATTGTACCGACTTCTTCACGCCAGAGGGAAACGGCAGCAAACTAACATTTTCGTTTTATTTTGAGGAGATAGATTTGACGCAGATTTCCGACTCCTGTGCGCAGATTTGACGGGTGCAATTTTATTGTCAAATCATTTGTGAATACTCGTATTTGCAGTGTTCGTATATATTCCTAAAGTAAGTCGCATATATTCTCTAAATGTTCGAGTGAATTTGTGTAGTTCCGTAAATTTCCATCACAAAACGGCCTTAACTACTCAAAATCACTTGTTCGTTAATCAACTAAATCAATTGTAAAACAGTCGTATGAAATATCAAGACGAAACGATTTATTGCGAATGTTACAATTTGTTGTGTTGCTGTTTGTCGGTAATTTAACGATAACCTACGACTTGTTTGATTGGTTTGCGATCTCTAAACGATTTTGTGAACATTGGTGTAAACAATTTTCATCTCAAATTCTTTTGTGAATCCAACCGAAATCCCTGCTGTTCAAAATTATCTACCCTTAAAATTTTGAGATCTCCAAACATTGGCCAAATCCGTACATCTACATCTACATCTACGTCGTTGACTCGTAAAAGGTCTTCGCCAATCGCAGGAGTTTGGTATTTACATTTGGATATGGCGTCATGCAAGCAGTGAACTTTAAAATCATATGTACATATTGCTATGTTTCATTGTATGAAATTTGTATGCCCCTTGTGGGACCATTAATTGGAATAAACAATCTTAATCTTAATCTTAATCTATGTACAAAGTGCAGTTAAAAAGAAGGTCTGTTCTATTTACATTGTAGATGTAAGATGTGCTACGAACCTGATCTTGAAGGCTTCGTAGTCGTCAATATTTAGGATCCTGGATTGTCTAGCTGAAGAAGCTTTTTTTTGTCAGTATTAGATCCTAGCCTTATGAGTCGTCGCTGGTGTGACTGTCTGGTTGTTCTTGTCGTTGGTAGGACATATAGTTAGGTATTGGTATTGCTATGTTTCCAAAAATTCTTATTTTGTACCTTTCCTGCAGTGCTGGTAACTGGAGTTTTGTAAGTGTAGATGTAATAGTGCCTGGATCTGTAGAATAGTTATTGCTGCTAAATCTAGAGGATCTACGTTGGCCCTTTTCTAACTTATCTATATATTTCTAATGGCAAGAGTCCCAGACGCTACTAACATATTCTAAGTAAGATCGTACTAAGGGGAGTTACGCTTTGCATTTGACATTCCCTGGAAATTTACCAAAGTTTCTCCTGAAAAATGCAAGCGATCTGTTAGCTTTGTTGACGATGTTGTTGATTTGTAGATCCCATGAAAGTGATGGTGCGAGTTCCACTCCTAAATTAGGGTTGTGTGGTACTGAGTCTAATATGTCCATTCATGCTGAATGTGTAGATAATTGGGTTTGCCAGGTTTCATTTTACCAGTGTTAAGTTTCGTTGTAGTCTTTTACAGTCATAATTGATTAATCGCAAGATACAAAAGGCTATCATCAGCAAAAGGTCTAATACGGGATGTGATTAATTGATTGATTGAATATTGTTTAACGTCTACTCAGCAATATTTCAGCTATATCAAGACGAGAACATTTTTTTAAATAAATAATCACTTTGGGGTATGGAAAGGGCCATGGGACGGGAAATTCTGACTGTCACTGGAAAAGTAGGGTGAAATCGAAAAGGGCGGAGAATTTAGCCTTGTAGCCGATCACCTACGGACCACTCAAAAAAGCTTGCTACAAGGGTTCTTTAACGTGCAGGAAGCGTGGCATTTCTTCCAACACGTGGACCTGAGTTTACATCCCATCCGAAAGATGGGTTGTGTATTTATTAATCCCGCACAACCATGGAATGGGTCCTATTTCTATATCCCGGGACCCTCGGGGTCAGTCCCCGTTTAGGAGGGGTCACACCCCGCAAGCCGGAGATACAAGGTCCTATTTCTATATCCCGGGGTTCCCTCGGGGTCCTCTGTTAGGAAGACTCATACTCCAAGCTCAGAGGATGCTGCGGGCCTATTTGTAAGCCGGGACCGCGCACGGCGGAATACGGGATGTGATGTTGCCAATATCGTTTATCTAAAGTAAGAACATGAGTTGACTAAAACGGTACCTTGGGGTACTCCTGGCTTTACATGTACAACGATGACTCTTCTCCTTCTACTTAAACTTTCTATTGTCGCTGTGTCAGTCATGATATTATCTATCCATTTATGTTGCCATTAATCCCATAATGTTCTAGTTTATTCAGTAATCTGGTATGTGGCATGGTGTTGAACGCCTTACAAAAATCTTATATCTACGTGTTGTTTGTTGTCGAGGTTACGAGATACCTCCTCCACAGTAATTATCAAAATTCTGACTTGCATGATCGTCCTTGCATGAACCCATGTTGGTAGTCGGGCTTCAATATGTTCCATTATGTGTCTAAAGAAGAGCTTTCACGGGACTGATGTTAATGTTTACTGGTTGACTCATGTCTCCCTTTTTAAACAATTTGCCATTTCCCAGTCTCACCGTAAATTTCATGTTGACAGGAGGCTCCAGATCATGAGATTCTCATTACAAAATATATATATATAGGTAAAGGTTGCTATGTTGACCCCGATATTTTGCACCTGGTCGGCGAGATTATGATGTAGCATATATTCATTCAATGGGCCTTTCTGAAATAAATTCAAGAACCGATGATAAAAAATATCGAAAGATATGCCAATATATAGTTTAAAAATCCTTTGTTTAGGTGAATATAGGTCATATGGAGGAGAAAAATTGCTTTGTATATATTACGGTGTTTTATTTGTCAAATAGACGAAAGGAATGGAAGGGATTGTCAACAAAGAGTGTAATGCAGCCTGTAACTCATTGGCGGATCCAAGCTGGGTTTCGGGGGTTGAAATCCCCCTTTTTGGACAATCATGTATTTTTCTCAACGAATATCCTGACGTTTCATTAAGAAATACCCCAAAAATTTTCGAGCCTCTCTCCGCCCGCCGAAATTTACTTTCACTTCTAAATTGGAGCCCCTCCTTTTCAAATTTCCTGGATCCACGCCTGTAACTCTATAGTTGTAGCTAGTAACAAGCCCCCGATACTGTACAGTGACCCGAGAGAACAGCGAGGTACCATATCTAACATGTTATGGGAGTTCCAGCATCAGAGAGCCGGATTACGAGTTCAATTCAGATAAAGAGCACCACAATCGATCAAATACCCACAAACAACAACAAAATACGTGTGTTATAGGATTAGAATTTGGGAGAGACTGAAACTATGATAAGACATAGGTTATCCAATAAAAACAGACTGTCTCGTCAAAAGATCAGTTACAATATACAGTGTCTTATAGTAGAGCGGCAGAGACCAGAAATTTCAAAATTTAAATGACCCACATACCCTATTCGATATCTATACCTTTTTGGAAAGCTTAGGTCGTGTACATTTCAAAAATGTTTGTCGTAAAAATCAAATGTGGTAGAAAAGGGGATGAAATAGGGGTCAAAGGTCAACCAGTAAAAAATGAAAACATGGATAATATAATAATTTTCAGCATTTCAAGGCATAAAAATTGATACAATAGAATTGTTTTTATTACTTAGTAAATAAACATGTCGTCAGAATTTGTGACGTCACTTTTAACAGAAATTAACGTTCATTTGATGTTATAATAAAGAGCTATGTTTTAAGCTTAAAAAACATTTTAAAGAATTTTTTTTCCTGGTTGTGATATTCAGAATGAGTTAAATTTAATTTCAACAATCGAAAACAATATATTTCGTAAATCAACCTGTGTTAGCACGTAGCCTGACATGTTGTAAGGAGTCGGAATTATAGACAACACGCAAAGTATATGAAGTAAATTTTATAAATCTAAATATGACTCTGTTTTATTTATTTGTTGCAACTTACTCGATTACTTAATCTTTATTATTTTATTTCTTTTTTTTAAAATAGGGAATGTAGAAACTCCCCCCTTTTCAAAAAAGCTACAAAAGTATTGACTGTTGATTTGCAACAGAAATCGACATATATTCGCTATGTTTGTACACAGATGGTGATCGCACTGACACCATATTTCGCCTAGTAAGGAAATAAGAATGAAAATGTTTTATTTAGAGAGAGTGCATGACTCACTTTGAACTTGACTAATTTTCGTGGAGGCCCTCTTATAAATATTCAAATAAAAACATTGCAAATATTGAATGCAATAATACAATAACATACGCATTATTATATAATGTAAATTTTATTTCAAATAACGTGTTGTTCATATTACTAACTGTTTAACGAAGTTTCTGTATTCTTCCGTGGATGGCCTTTTCAATGAAAGACAGTTGTATTTTACGGAAGAATTGGGATGTCTTGCCCTAGTGTGAGAAGTTCTATGCATTTTACACACGTTTTACTCGTAAAAAGAAAACATGTCTTACTCATGAAAGTTATCCCTGATCTTTAATGTTTGCAAGTCTATGTATTAGTTTCATCAAAGGATTGTGTCGTGCAAAAACACCTCCTTTAGTTGGCTATGGAGTTACAAATGAGTTATATGTTCTTTATATCATCTCTTTCATTTGTGTGCACTGAAAGGATAGTAATTGTAGATATAACCACCCACAGAACCAAACTTAACTTTTTTAGTATTTTGATCAGGCTCAAATCTGTCCAACATCTAGAACCTTTGTTCATTGCAAGCATGATTTTGCTGAAATGTTTTTAAAAATGAATGAAAAGACATACAAGAAATCACAGTTTTCTGTTGCTTTTGCACCTAATTTGTTTGTTTGGTTTTTTTTTTTTGTCCTTTGGATTTCGACTCTTGACAATTCTTTTTAGTAATTCTGTTATTACCCTTATTTGCCATTTTTCTTAAACAGTTTTGAATTTGTCGTCTGATGCAGATTGGCAAACCACACTCATATGCAATTAATCAGGTTTTATCTGGTCCATACTTTTAATTTCTAATTAATATTCAATCGAAATCATGGTTGACTAGCCTTTTCGTGGTTTAGAATGACGGGTCATTTAATTTTGCAAGCGATATTCTTGAATCATAGAGCATCTAAAACACCTTATAAGATTATCTAGATTAAGAATATTAAAAGCACTTATTGCATATACAAAAAGAACAGAGTTTATAATCTGACTCGAACTCGAAAAGCGTAAAAAATCATACGATATCTGCTGCCTGCAATGTATGTTGCGTTGGCATTACCTCTGATGTTGTAAACACT
>MJUU01057211.1:95863-112084 GCA_002080025.1 Modiolus philippinarum | reverse complement strand
CAGTCTGAAAGAAATGTAATAATATACTTCAAGAAACGGAATTGAAGAATTTCACCGTAAGTTTTCCGACTAGAATTCACAAATTTTGTGCAGATATGACCCTAGAGAATACAATATTGTATCATATAACAAAAATTGGCAGAAGTTAGCCCTTAATTTTAACCTGATTCGTAGAAACTGACAAACCAATACATGATGCTGCTGATAAGGAATTAATTTCCGAAATGGCCATACAGCTCATTAAAATTATTGCAGTTGGAGTTAACATATGTGTTATGGTCTCATGTTCATTTACTCCATATCCTTTCGTAAAATATGAGAGAATAATGATCATAGGTATCCATTAAGTGCTTATTTGCAGTGCAAAAGAAACAACAATGTAAACGCATTGCTGAAAACACAGTTTCATTCAGTTTGTTATGAATAAAAAGCCCATGATTTTAATTTCGCCAAAAAGAAAAAGAAATTAAGATCACACACATTTATGACATTTATCAAAATTTTATAAAAAAAAAATAACTGCACCGTTTTTTAACAGATTTAGGAAAATTGCATAAAAGCTGAAATGAACTTCAAGTAAAAAAACTTTAAATTTCTGCTTCGGTATTCGTTTGCCGATGTATTGCCAAATATCCAACTGTTATTTGCATTAATATTTTTACACACCAATATAATAAACCTGCTGATATTTGGAAGAATATTGTAAAAGGAATGTAGTTTTATGAAACGGTGGATATTTTATTTCTGTTTCCTTTTGTTTTCATTCAAAGCATTCGTAATTTTTTTTTTAATGTTATTAACACTAACTTCCGTAAATCGGTATTTTGAGATTTATCCCTACCCAAGGTCTATGTCTTTTATGTTATATTAATCTTGAAGATTCAATTTCGGGTTATTACGTTTGTAACCCCAAACAACTGCAGCAGACACTTTATTTTGATTCAGAATGTATTACTTTGACGGTTATCTCTTTGTTGTAAATTCCAGGAATGCTGCTGACTATGGAAAACGTTTATCAGCAGCCAACTGTACTTCTCATCAGTGAGTGTTTTAGTATTGTTCTCTGTTTGTGTTTTACAGCTTTGTGTAGGTTTATGATGGTTCTGTGGGTTTTCAGTTTCCAAGTATATATAACTCTTTGTTTTATCTGTTTAAGTCTCTAGTAAAGAGCCAGTAGGAGTTGTCTTTTTGTCTCATACACTTCTATACAACTCGGTTCGGTAATTTTGCTATTATCCCCATTTCCATTACAAAACTTAGGTATCAGTGCATCATAAGTCAACATCTCCGTGAACAAGAAAATTATTGATCTTTTAGATATTCACAGAGTAACGCATGTTTACTTCAATAGCACGTGTTAACGTCATAGATACCATACCAGCAAGTTAGGTCATCTATCATTCGGATAGCACGTGAAGAGCAAGATACTCCTGGTCTTTCAAAATAGGATCATTGAAAGAGATCTTTTCAGCACTTAATCATATTGAACATGTAACATATTTTTCATTGATTGATTGCTCAGATTGCTTCAGGTGTCTTGAATTCTGTGCAGAAATCACAATGAGGAGTGCCGTATAAAGCAAGAATAGCCGTAAATTAGCCCTGAATTGCTCAATTACTTCGATCTAAATGTGAGAGAATAATCATCATAAGTATGCATTCAGTATTAATTTGCAGTTTTATTTAATTTCTTCCAAATGAAAAGCCTATGATTCAAATTTCATTCAAAGCTCCGATGGAGCTGAATCTCGAACAACTGAAAATCTACACGTGGCAAAACTTCGTAGTCATCCAAAGAAATGCTGCATACGTCTGCATGTATTAAGTTATTTCGTAATACGTGAAAATAATCGAATTGTGTGATTTCGTATGTCGATTTCAATGCTATAAATATATGTAATACACTGTCACAGGTAAACAAATGTTATTTTCATCTTTGACAAATTACTGAGCGACAGGTTCGTTGATCCGATATAAAAAACGAGTAATTTGATAAACATGCATGCTGCTTTCAATGTAATATAACAACACCGTATTCAACTCAAGAAAATGAAGAAATATAACTTAGAAACACAATGTATACGATTTTGAAAGAAACTTGTGCACTATATTTTATCGGAAGCACGATGGTCATCTTTTAAAGCTGTTAACAGGGTTGAAGCCTAACGTATTTTTTTCTTGCCATTTTAGCATCTCTTCAGCCATTTCATGGCTTCGAGATAAAAATTTATGACTTATTATCAAAGTTTTATAAAAAAAAAAGTTACTCTACACTTTTTGGCAATCTTGAGAAATTTACATACAAAGACCAAATGAACTTAAAGTAAAAATAATTAATTACTCTTTTCATTTACACTTCGGTATGATTACATGTAGTTTGCCATTGTATTGCCAAATATCTGACTTTCATTTACATTAATATGTTGAGACATCATTCAAAACCTAGACATTGTAATGCTGATATTTAGAATATTTTACGAAAGGATATGGAGTAAATGAACATGAGACCATAACACTTATGTTAACTTCAACTGCAATAATTCCAATGAGCCGCATGGCCACCTCGGAAATTTATTCCTCATCAGCAGCACCAGAACCCAAACAACGGAAATCCACAATTTAAATAAATGTTTAAAACGCATAAAACCAAACGAAATCCGAATAATCAGTAATATCAAATATAGTTAAGGACAAAAACCACGATGGAGGTAGTTAAGCCTTCGGTCTTAGACTTTACATNAATTTAGATAATAGTAATTGAACAAAGTGTACACATGAGATATTATCTCATGTACAAGTACACCATATCTAAGAAAAATAAAGAACATACATCTCTACCACGGGGAATTGTTTTACCAACTCCACACTGCAATAAAAGACAATTCCTGTACTAAATATTTTACGAAAGGATATGGAGTATATTGTAAAAAGAATGTATAACAATGAAAAGATGGATATGCTATTTCTTTCACTAAATATGGCTTTTTTATAAAGCAATCACAACAATTAAAAATGAGTTATCTTTCCCTTCCCACCTACATGTCATAAACGTTACATTAAGTTTGCATCATAATTACAAGGCTTGTTTTACACAATAACTATGGTAAACCTTTTAATTTGATTCAGAATGTACTACTGAGCAAGCATACCAAACTAGACGGTTTCTAGGTATCATAAGTTCGAAGCTTTCAAAATGTTTAACAGCAGCCAATTACACTTTTTATTAGTTATTCACACCCCATTTGTTAATAATTTGATTTTTTTTATCTTGTCTTTTTTACAATGTTTTACAATTTTTGCGTAGGTTTGTGTAGCTTCTTCAGTTTTTAGTTTCCAACGTAGTTCTACAGTATGTCGTCTCTGTGTTTAGTCTTCAGTCAAAGCCAATGGGCGTAAACATCCCACATATTAAGATATATTTAATCTGTCTAAGAGTTAATCTCGGTGAATAAAGAATCATATGAAATTGCTTTAAAACGATGACCATTCCGTTATCATTGATCTTTTAGTGACTGTTTACATCAATACCACGTGGTAACGTCATATGCACCATGCCAGAAAGTTAGGTTATCTATCATTATTATAGTACGTGAAGTATTTCTGATCTATTTCAAAATAGAATCATTGAAAGAGATCTTTTCAGCACTTAATTATATGAACCCGCTACAAATTTCAATGCTTCGGGAAATTTACCTAATTGAAGTACGACTAACAAAATTTTTGAAATTCACCTATTGATTTTTTTGGACAAAAATTCCTTAAAAACATGACTGTAAACTAAAATCATAAAATCATAAAATAGTTGTCTTCGAGGGTTTCAGGAAATTACCAAAATTTTTGAAATTGAGCCATTTGTTTCTATATTCGTATGAAGCCAGGTTCATACAAGGGCTAGTTCAGAAAAAGACAATAGGCTAGCCAAATCGTTTAATTTCAATGTCCGTTATATAGATGATGTTCTTTCATTAAACAATCCTCAGTTTAAGGATAACCTACATCTTATATACCCAGATGAACTCGAAATTAAAGAGACCACTGATACACCATCATCAGCATCATACCTGGATCTATACCTCTACATTGACAACTCTGGACGTCTGAAAACAAAATTTTACGACAAGCGTGATGATTTCATCTTACCAATAGTGAACTTCCCGTTTTTGAGCAGTAATATTCCCACTTCTCCGGCATATTGCGCGTGTATTATACAATTAATTTACTATTGCCGTGCCTGTAGTTTGTACAGCGATTTTGTCAACAGAGCGAAATTACTGTCTCAAAAACTTATTCATCAAGGGTATGTTCAGTCACGGTTGCAATTGTCACTACAGAAGTTTTACGGTCGTCACCACGATTAGACAAACCATTACAATGTTTCTGTTTCACAAATGAGAACATATATGTTTTGGTAGATCCAGAGTTTGATCAAGATGAAGAACAACAATAAAAGCGTTGTTCCATTTCTTATTTACCATGTATTTGTAGAGACTTTGTCTTATTTGCATTTACTCCATATCCCTTCATTGATAATTTGGTACCAGACTGACTAACACCGAAAGTGACAAAATCGGACTGTTCACTGGCAGTGTGACGAGTGCCATGCTTGGAGCAGATCATGCTTACTCTTCCGGAGCACTTGATTATACCTCAGTTTTTGTTTGGGTTCACAATGCTGATGCTTTAGTTTTGTGGCGTTCATGTTAATTTTTGTTTATTTGTTTTGTCTTTGACATGCTGTCTCAATCCGTGTTCCTGTGAATTGCCGTGATTTTGAATTTGTGATTTTAGAATTTCCTCTTTTCTCGTTCTTGCTTCGGCATTCGTTTGCCGATGTATTCATCAAAAAGCATAGTTGCGTACAAGAATTTCCAAAATTGTTTGTCTTTGAGAGTTTCTGGAAATTGACTAGAATTTGAACCATATTTTTTTGGTTCTTTGTTTTTCAGATTGTGTCTAGAATGAATAAAAATGACTTAAATACTAGATTGTATGCAAAAATTTCAAAACGTATAGTCTTGGACAATTTACCAAAGTTATAATCGGAATAAAATTCTGAAAAATTATTGTGAATCTTTGGACTATGCAACAATAATACATCAAAATTAAATTTCTTATTCTCAGTTTGGTTCTAACATTGTTGATATATGTACCTAAGTGAAAATTTAGCCGAATTCATTGATGCAAAAATATAGGAAAAGGTGCCATACACGTAATTCTAAAGATGTAACGACTTACCAGTCATCATCTGTCTATGGCACAAATATGCTGACATATGGTGCAAACAAAAAAATCATAAAAAAAACTCAAACAAGCTAATGAAAAAAATTCTTAAAAAATAATGTGATTGTACTGAATACGGCGTCAAAATTTCATTGATATTGAATTTGATATGAAAAAGTTATTGAAGTTCCAATTAAAGGTTTAACATTCTAGAAACGTTTGCGACTCCCAGGACATTGGTGACGAATTTCATTATATCTTTACATGCAAATATTATAACAATGAAAGAAAATATATATCTTCCGTATAACTGTCATGACAAGGGAAACGTACTTAAATTTGATCAATTGTTTTCAACACAAAAATTTTCAATGTATGAAAAATTGTGAAAATTTATTAAAATATTTACAGTGAAATGCTCTCCTATTGGTTAAGGAAGACTGTCTTGTTTTCACATGTACATGTATATTTCATTGAAAATTTGTTGCATTTATTGTCTCTTTAACTATGTATAGTATCTATCTACATTTGGGTTAACCAAAAGTTTACGACGCCGACGGAATCTATGAACACTATGATTGCTGTCATCCTTTGCCCGGCAAAAAGACCAATAGAAGACAAACACGACGTTCAAACAACCGCAAGGCACTTATCGAGTCAATAGTAAGAAAACTTGGCATAATAAAGTTCTGAGATGTGGGAAGAATAATCAGATGGTCAGAATAATAATTTTGAAACACAAAAAATAAAATGCCAAAATCTGAAATTATGATAGTGCATCCATTTGAGAACTTCTCTCAGGAACAAGTACACCGTAACTGAAATGTATAAAGAGCATACACCTCTCTCACGGGGAATCTTTTTTACGGACTCAACACAACAGGAGAGACAAACTCCAGTCTAAAATACACAATGAAGGGGTAGGGAGTAAAAGCAAATGAGACAAAATATCCACAAATACGTGGGAAAAACAAGCAATGGAACAACGCTTTATTGTTGTTCTTCATCTTGAAGTCACTATGAGGCCTTCAACAATGAACAACTTCGGTATTTTTTTGTATTTTGAACCATTGGGCCGATGCCACTGCTGGTGGACCAGAGGTCNCCGAGGGTATTCACAAGTCCAGTAGTCAGACTTGTCTGACATGAAAATTTTACCTTGCATTTTTTAGAAATTTACAGTTTTTATCAAAATTCTAACCCATTAAAAATACTGAGGCTTCATTCCGTGTATGGCACTCGGTTGATGTCCTTGGTACAGGATTTGGCTTCCTATTTCGATATTTTTGGAAATGAGTACTTCTTCTTTGACTACTTTTGGATTATGGCTTTCCATATTATTTGATTTTAATGCTGCTGATGAGAGGTTACTCCTTGAAACACGTGAGACAAAATCTGTGGTCCACAAATACGTGGGAAAAACAATCAATGGAAACAAGGCTTTTATTTTTGTTCTTCATCTTGAAGTCACCATGAGGCCTTCAACAATGAGCTATGCTCATACCTCATAGTAGGTTCAAGACGGCCTCTAGCACCGGTTTGAGCGGAATTCATTGCTGGTTGTCGAGCAACGCTACATCCATGTTTATCATGTCACGGATGCGGGATCGTCAGCAAACATAAAATCAATTGCTGTAATCCTTTGCCCGACAAAAAGACCAATAGAAGACAAACACAACGTTTAAACAACCACAGGACACTCATCAAATCAATAGTTAAAAAAACTTGGCATAATAAATAACAAAATACCGGAGTTACTGTAAATTTATTTTCTGCATATGCGTATTTCGACAATTTATGTCTCATCAGCGCAGATCAACCCAAAACATTTGGAAGTCCATTAACCGAAAAACGTGTAAAAGCTGATCGAAAACAAATAACCAAAAAGACTCAAAAGGAAAAGCCAAATTCAGCTAAGGACAGAACTATGCCTGAGGGAGATATTCCTTATTTTAAACAAAATTTTGTAAAATTAAGATATTGCAAGTTTCAATAAAATCCGTTTTCGGCTCAGCACCAATGTACTGACTACTGGGTTGGTGAATACCCTCGGGGACTAACAGTCCACCAGCAGAGGCATCGGCCCAGTGGTAATGAATAAAAAATACCGAAGTTACTGTAAACTTATTTACTGTAAACTTATTTTCTGCATATGAGCATTTCGACAACTTTGGTCTCATCAGTGCAGATCAACCCAAAATATTCGGAAATGGAATAAAAAAGATAACAGGAAACACCTACAATGGCCCAAAAACATAGCCACATGCCAGAAAGTAAATAGTAACTGCACAAGAAAAAACCCACAATAAAAATACAAAAGACAAACATAAACAACGATAGGAACTCGGGACAGCCGGACTTGGTACCGGCACTAGCAAAAGCCAGCGGTAGGGTTAAACCGGTTTATGGGTACCCAAACCTCCCCTTTCTCTGTCCCGTTTCCCTATCGTAGAATAAACATACGAATAAAACCCATACAGGTAGACTACTAACTCCATGACCACAATCTAGAAAAGAAAAATGGGGGGACAAAACGTAATTTTGAAAGATGGGTCAAAGAGTGCTCGCCGCTAAACTGCCGGCTAGCTCGAGGAGCCTAGTCCGCTGGTAAAACACTGTCGCACTACGGAAGGAAAATCAAATTCAAAACTCCCAGTGGGTTTGGTAAAGAATCGTCATGTATTTCAGTAGACATCGGCAGTATCAGTGAGAGGCCAGTATGTGTGTAAAATCCTCAGGTCACTGGATCCCAAAGCTAATTTAACGGACACGTGCAGAATATCCTGTCGATATCCCCTATTGCGTAAAGAATGTAAGTTACGTCCCAGTTTTTCTGGATTTTTAATCAGTTTCTGGCATTTTTTAACAACATTTCCGTAAAATCGAGGATGGGAAATGCCCTTAGAAATAAGCTGTTTGCGAGTGACATTATATTTAGAAGTCAGATGTTCATATCTTCGATAAAACTTTTTAAATGTATTTAACAATTTATGAAATCTGTAACCTTGCTGCAAAAGTTTTGAAGTAATAGCAAGGTTACATTCATTGAAGTCGTCAAGAGTAGAACAAACGCGTGCGAATCGTACCAGTTGAGAAATATAAACTCCGTAGGATGGGGCTAGAGGAACGTCGCCGTCAAGAAAAGGGAAATTAGTAATACTGAAATCAAAATCATCCCTTTTATCGTAAATTTTAGTTTTTATTAAGTCCATTAACCGAAAAACGTGTAAAAGCTGATCGACAACAAATAACCAAAAAGGCCTAAAAAGAAAAGCCAAAATTCAGCTAAGGACAGAGCTATGCATGAGGGAGATATTTCTTAGTTTTAAACAAAATTTTGTAAAATTTAGATATTGCAAGTTTCAATAAAATCGGTTTTCGGGTCAGCAGTTATGAGTTGTGGGCACATTAATCAGGTGGTCAGAATAATAATTTTGAAACACAAAAAATAAATGCCAAATCTGAAATTATGATTGTGCATCCATATGAGAAATTCTCTCAGGAACAAGTACACCATAACTGAAATGAGCAAAGAGCATACACCTCTCGCACGGGGACTCTTTTACGGACTCCACACTGCAGGAGAGACAGACAATCTCCAGTCTAAAATTAGCAATGAAGGGATATTGAGTAAAAGCAAGTGAGACAAGTCTCCACAAATACGTGGGAAAAATAAGCAATGGAACAACTCTTTTTATTGGTTTTCTTCATCTTGAATTCACCATGAGACCTTCAATAATTTGCTATCCTCATACTCTTGCTTCGGTATTCGTTGGCCGATGTACCTCAAAGTAAGTTCAAGACGGCTCCTAGCGCCGGTTCGAGCGGAATTCTTTGATGGATGTCGAGCATCGCTACATCCATGTTTATCATGTCATGGATGCGGGATCGTCAACAAACATAAAATCAACTGGCAAAGTATTCATACAATTGCTGTCTTCCTTTGCCCAACAAAAAGACCAATAGAAGACAAACACAACGTTTAAACAACCACAGGGCACAGATCGAGTCAACAGTAAGAAAACTTGGTATGATAAAATTATGAGATGTGGGTACATTAATCAGATGGTCATAATAATAATTTTGAAACGCAAGCAATAAAATGCCAAAATCTGAAATTATGATAGTGCGTCCATATGAGAAATTCTCTCAGGAATAAGTACACCATAACTGAAATGTATAAGATTGTTTTTCTCAATTGTTTTTGATAACATTGGATTTCTATATGTTCAACATAGCCGGTGTCTTAAAAGACAGAGGAAATGTTTACTCTCCTGGTGCACTTGATCTCACCCACGGTTTAAATTGGGTCAGTGTGTGTGTCTCCATTTTTCTTTTCTATTCTGTACTCGTGTAATTTCTTTGTATCTTTTTGTGTCAATTGTTACCATTGTCTTCGGATTTTTTTTAGACTGACTGTCCGGTTCTTACTCACTTTACATACTTCTAGACAAAACTTTGTTCGTCGACTTCATTAAAACGGTGCACGTTAATACAGCGTAGATTTGTGTTTGTTATTATTATGATAAGGTATTCCATTAAGATGTTTTAAACCAAAGAGTGTGAAAATATTGCCTGTTGATTCTTAATATATATAAAAACCGTTTTGAATTCGAAATATAAGAATTAAGTACCTTAAGTACTGCACCATGTGTCAGGATTTAATTTATTTGTCAATTAAATCAGATACTTTATCTGGATAATGAGTGAGTAAATATTTAACAAACTATTCTTCATAAGTTATGCGAAGTATTTTGTATAAGGCTTAATGAATATTTTTATAAAATAAAGAATTCCAGTAGTACATTAGCTTAGACAAACATTAATTTATCTAAAGCAATTAATCAATGTGCAGTGTATTAGAGTTGAAATGTTAAAAATCATTATAAGTCTGTTTACATAAAATGGTGAATCAAACGGAATGGTTCAATACTGAAATATAAAAGTCAATTGCATGCTTAGTATAGCCGTTACTTCGGTTAACTCCGACAATGGCGTCGTTTGAAGAGAACATGGCATTTTTCAACATATTGTTTCCGAAAAGTACGCCATTCTTTTTACTGTTTGGAGAGGAACGCACTATCAGTATATTTCTAATTATAGGATCAATTATATCATATATAGCTATTGTGCTAAATGTATTTATTTGTGTCTTTCTTTTCAAAAAAGTTTTCTGTCTCCAGCGACTGTGCTTATGCAGGGACTTGCTGCGGCCGATGGATTGACTTCATTTTGTATGTATGGTCTGGAGCCACTTTTCTTGAAGCATTACCAAAGCAGTCAATTGATTAGACCGGAACTATTAGATGACGAGATTCCGAATATAATAACCTTATTGTTTCCTTATTGCAGTGTTCATTTTCATTTAAAATTACTTTCGGAATGTTTCCATTTCCTATCAACTATATTAACAATGTCTATTGGAGTTCAGAAAGTTATAGCAATTAAATTTCCTATTTGGACCAGAAATAATTTGTCAATTAAGAAATCATGTTTTTGCTGTTTTCTATGTTTACTAACAACAATGGGAATACATGCCCCACTTTTCATCGTTGCATATGTTAAAAAAAGTGAATCGGAACTTCTTGTGAAAGCTGGAATGTATATTTGTCAGATTACTAAGCAGTTTCCATCACTAGAAGACTATTCCCACAAATGGCACCCACTTATCACAGCCGTTCTGAACATTATGATGTGTATTATGATGGTAGTGTCAAGCTTGTACATTGTGTGTAAACTTTGTACAAATAAGTTTCGATCGAAGGTGACAAAGAAAGAGAGACGGAGTGTCGTATTGATTTTGCTGGTTCTTTTTATATTCTTGCTTTCTGAAATACCCAGAATTCTCGGAAACGTTAATTATCTTTTGCTGGTCATAAAATTCTCTGATGTTTATGAAAAATACAAAAACATAATGTTAATTATAACACAAGATATGTCGATTTTTAAGTACTTAGCTATAAGTTTTGACAAGGATGTCATTTTTAAAGGCGACGAAGTTTCTAAATTCAACAATGCAAGAAACTTGATTGAAATATCGAAACTTGGTACAAATATAGCGTGCTTATCAAATTTCATCATTTATGTTTTCATGAGCGAAAAGCTTAGATCAAGTATATTATCGCTTTGCATATTCAAACGTTTCAAATGCTGTTGAACGATCGATTGAATTCGTGTAGCATTCGTTTTCCTGTTATGCAATTTTGTTTGTACAAATAATTATAAATAATAGTAGTATAAATGGATTTTTGTTTTAAAATGTGGATTTTATTTCAAAGCACTCTTTGACCCATCTTTCAAAATTACGTTTTGTCCCCCCATTTTTCTTTTCTAGATTGTGGTCATGGAGTTAGTAGTCTACCTGTATGGGTTTTATTCGTATGTTTATTCTACGATAGGGAAACGGGACAGAGAAAGGGGAGGTTTGGGTACCCATAAACCGGTTTAACCCTACCGCTGGCTTTTGCTAGTGCCGGTACCAAGTCCGGCTGTCCCGAGTTCCTATCGTTGTTTATGTTTGTCTTTTGTATTTTTATTGTGGTTTTTTTTCTTGTGCAGTTCCTATTTACTTTCTGGCATGTGGCTATGTTTTTCGGCCATTGTAGGTGTTTCCTGTTATCTTTTTTATTCCATTTTTATAATTGCATATATATATATTAGATGATTCGGATTCGGAAATTTTATGTACCGATTAACCATTACATTTGGTGGCTCCATATATGCTTCTTGCAATACCCTTTTTGACCAGAGAATTGCATTTCCAATATTCTTGTGGCAAAGCCTTTGCCATTGTTTTCCTATATTCTTGTTGTAATGCCTTTGCCGTTGTTTCAATTAATGATCGGAATCTCTTTTAGAGACCGATATGCTAGAAAAAAAATACAAATATACAATTTAAAAAAAAACTAACAAGATGTGTTTGTGAAACACTATGCCCTCGGCAGCAACCATGTCTACCATACAAAATAAATACACTACAAATTAAGGTTAAGTAGACATTTGTACTAAGCTCCATTAGATCTATCCACATATAGAATATCAAGCCTCTTGCAATTGTAATTTGCAAGCTAAAAGCAAAATCTAAATTTTGACCTCTGTGACCTTGACCTCTGACCTGACCTTAATGAAATTTGCATAATGATGTTCAGCTTTATATGATCAATATACAGGCCAAATATAAAGGTCCTATCACATCTGGTTGGAAAAATATCGGCAATGTACAAGTTTTGAAATTTTCACTCATTGACCTTGACCTTTGACCTGGTCCTATTTTTTTTCCTGGATTTGTATTTAGCTTAGTTAGATCTATTCACATATAGAATATCAAGCCTCTAGCAATTGTAATTAACGAGCTATATCAAAATCTAGATTTGACCTCTGCGACCTTGACCTTTGACCTGACCTTAGTGAAATTTGCATTATGCTGTTCAGTTTCATAAGATTAATATACAGGCCAAATATTTAGGTCCTATAACATCTGGTTGAAAAGATATAGGCAATGTTAAAGTTTTTGTTTAAGTTTTCAATTTGCCCTCAGTGACCTTGACATTTGACCTGAACCAATTTTCTTTTCGTGGATTTGTACTAAGCTTTATTAGATCTATTCACATAGAGAATATCAAGCCTGTAGCAATTGTAATTGACGAGCTATAGCAAAATCTGGATTTTGACCTTTTGACCTCTGTGACCTTGACCTTTGATCCCCACCTTAGTGAAATCTGCATAATGCTTTTATACTACATGTGCTGGAATATAGTACACAAATACATTTCCGGTTTTGTGGTGGAGTAATTTATTTGTTGACATCAACACGTAGATATCACTCGAATACCACGTGCATGCACAGTGCAACTTGATTTCCGGTAGTTTATTTGTTTTCATAATAAATGTTACAATACAAGTGGTAAATAATTACAGAAACTGAATTATATTGATTTTATAGACAAGCGGTCAATTATTGGTCATTTAATTTGTATGGTTGAGTCCTTCCCATAGACTTCATGTTGGCAGACATGCTGAATTAGGTATCACATTTATTCATAAAAACAGCCTATATTAATAGCACCTATGCACTGCAGTACTTACTTATAGTAATTGAAGGTGATTTTCTTATTAAATCAAACAGAGCAATGTGTATTTTTATGATTTTCAACCAGTTGCATGTAACCTAACTTCCGATGTTCATTGGGGTACCATATACATGTAGGTTTTGATTTATTTTTAACAACATTCATTCACAAAAAAAAGGATATTATACTATTTAAGAAATTTTTTAATTTTGTTTTGTGTGTATGGAATTGTTTGATTTATAGCAATAGAAATGAAGACAATCGTGACCTTCTGACTTAAACTTCTGCTATACATGTACTCAAAAGATACCGGTAGTTATTAAGTTTTGTTTGTTTTTGTTTTTGTTTTTTTGTTTTTGTTTTTTTTTGTTATTCTTTTAACCATATATGTGGTAGTGGTAAAATTGGTTATTGATATACTGGAACGAACTTCTTAATCTGGCAGATTTGTTTGTAATGCTTTTCAAAACAAACATTCTTGGTTGTTCTGAAATACAAATCCAGACATTTTCTGTGCCTTTGTATGAATACAAACGTTAAAGTGTATTTCTTTTTCTGTACAGGTTGAGGTGAAGTTTGATATTTTTATTTTAAGAGAAAAAATAGGCATGCAAATTTTAAAAGTGAAAGATCCGAGTGATATTTTCCCATAAATGAATATTACATTGATATCTCACTGTAGGCTGTTGTTCTGTGTTCTAATTATACGTTCTATTAAACACTGGTACAAATGTAATTATGGTATTTAATGTTATCTTTTAACCAATGTGAAGTTCTTAAGATTGTTACATCCACCAATAAAAGTAATCGAAAACTCCTGTAGAAGCAGATTCGCTGAATACGGAATAGTCTATTTCTTGTGTCTTTTTATTGACTACCCATATTGTTGTCTTGCTTTCGGATTCTTTGTTTAAACAATCCATGCAACCGAACCCACTGTACACAAAATTTTTGGCACTAATCCTAAGTTGGTATTCATTTGTATATCTTAAAATTATACGCGTCAGAGTCTGTCAAAAGATGGAAAGTAGTCGCACACTGGTCTGTGTAATAATTTTCTATATCTGAATTATTAAACACATAACATATATTTCTTTATCATGCAATAGAGACTTAGTTCTAAGTAAATCAAACATGGTTGAGAAAGGGTAAGAAACTGTATTTAATTAGATAACGGTTTGAGGCAAAGCATGATGTATAAATATTGTTTCAAAGAAAAATTGAGTCCAATCGTTCCATTAGTGCTATCAGCACTTTGATAAAACTATTAGAAGTATTGAAATACAGCAAATTGTTAATAAATTTGAAACTAAATGGCAGTATTTAAGTTTACTAGTCGGAGGTTGGGATAGGAACTTAGAATTCATTATCTCAAACAACTTGGTGGCCCTCTTTACGGCAATATTTTCAGCCTTTTTTCATCTTTGGTTCATAATTTTGTTTATTAATGCTCTTTATATTGCATCAAAATAGTTTAGCAAGGATATGCTTTACATTTTTAGTTATCAAAACTAGTTTGAGGCATGTAATGACTCTATTATACAAATTTTAGTGATTTTAATATCAGTAGTCTAGGGGAGGTAACAGAGCTATGCAAGTAAGGAGCCTTACAAATATGCTCATAAAAGTCCCGTGACAAAGGCAATGATGTCTCAATCTTCTGCCAAGTCTACAGATGCACTTCAAATACAGTCGACAAGTTTCAACGGTGATTCTCAGATGGTTGACTGATTAAATATAGACCTGAAAAAGACGGCAAAGAATATATAAGTTTGGGCCTAAGGGAGGCTTATCTCTGCTGAATTAGAACAAAAATGAGCTATTTACAGTGCTATAAATGTACTAATGGTTATACTTAAAGTGAAAAACAACAACAGAAATCTGTTTTAAAGGGTTTGTTTTCTATTTAAAGAAAACACAACCGTCATTGATAAAATCTTGAAAATCGATGAAGAGTATTCTTTCTTATGTCAACCCATATTTCTAAACTTGAACATTTATGCTCAACAAACATAAGCAATATTAGTATGGTGGATAATTTTTAACTTGATTTATGTACAAAAAGTGATTTCAGACATATTGGGACATCTACACATTGTTTCTAATTTTTTTGTGTTCTTAAAGGTAGCAGATGACAGTTTTTTTCAGCAAAAAATGATAAAAGTTGCCACAGTTGGTTCCGACTTTTTTAAAACAGGGATTTAAACAAGTATATTAAAAACGAATGCATGTAAAGCTACTTACATGGACGATCTTCATATTTCAAACCTTAAAAAATGATCATTTTACTCTCTTTTTTTCCTGCACACATTATAAAACAGTAGGGGGTGGTAGACATCCCGATTCATGCAAATGATAGCCAATAGCCCTGGTAAAATTTTTGTTCGAAGTCGGGCTGGTATGTTTATATTTTTTCTCGAATAGCACAATTATTAACCCTACATTTGACCCTTCCTAAAAGCCTCTAAACAACACTTACTGTAAATGAAAATGGACAGACAGTAAATCGCTTTCAAATATATACATTCAATATTAGCAATTTTTACTCATCGTATTTATCCTCCCACAACAACCAATCAACCTACCTTCATTTTGATTATTCTATAATTGGGGGGGGGGTGATGAATTAGAGATTGTGACCCAATCTGTGTACTGCTACCTGGAGTGATTTATGGATACCTAAAAATCGAGGCCAACTGAACTCTTTATATAGTATACGTTTGAAATTGTAAATATTGATCAATGTTACCGAGGTGATTAATGGATATAAGAATTGAATGATGGATATCAAAAAATAATCTTGGTCAACTGAACTCTTCATATAATATACTTTCCAATACTTATATGATCTTGGTCACAATTGCAATTAATGGAGATTTGAATTATAGATATGAATAAATCGAATTATTGAGATTTGAACTGGATTATAGAT